>CAJNJA010015472.1:0-11743 GCA_905231915.1 Symbiodinium necroappetens | reverse complement strand
TCGCAAGCCATGAGCACAACTCCCGCCGGCAAAAGCTCAGCTTTTACCCTACTCTTCTATCCGCACGGGAACATCAGAGAGATTCCCACAAAATGCTGCTCATCCTTGCTCGCAATGCCGGAGCAGGTACAGCTTCAGCAACTGCCTAGCTTCATGCTTGCATTTAGCATGACTGCTGCAGATAACAAGCGTCTCAACCTGCGCAAGTTCGGACGCAAGGACGAACATGCCATTTGCCAGCTCAGCTTTTACCCTACTCTTGTGTCCTCACCTCACGTTCAGAGAGATTCCCACATCAAGTTTGGATCATCTTCGCCCCCACACACAACCATCACGCGAAGATGTCTGGCGGCTGCAGCACTCGCAAGCCATGAGCACAACCCCCGCTGGCAAATGCTTTTATCCGACTCTTCCATCCGCACGGAGAAAGATTCCCACAAAATGCTGTGCAGTTTCAACATGGCAGCTCGCAGGAGCTGTTGCTGCAGTCAATCAACTGCCTGGCTTCAAGCTTGCATTGAGTATGGCTGCTGCAGACAACAAGCGTCTCAACCTGCGCAAGTTCGGACGCAAGAACTAACATGCCAGTTGCCAGCTCAGCTTTTACCCTACTCTTGTGTCCTCACCTCACGTTCAGAGAGATTCCCACATCAAGTTTTGATCATCTTCGCCCCCCACACAACCATCACGCGAAGATGTCTGGTGGCTGCAGCACTCGCAAGCCATGAGCACAACTCCCGCTGGCAAATGCTGTTATCCTACTCTTCCATCCGAACGGAGAAAGATTCCACAAAATGCTGTGCAGGTTCAACATGGCAGCTCCCAGGAGCGGTTGCTGCAGTCAATCAACTGCCTGGCTTCAAGCTTGCATTGAGTATGGCCGCTGCAGACAACAAGCGTCTCACCCTGCGAAAGTTTGGACGCAAGGACCAACATGCCAGTTGCCAGCTCAGCTTTTACCCTACTCTTGTGTCCTCACCTCACGTTCAGAGAGATTCCCACATCAAGTTTTGATCATCTTCGCCCGCGCACAAACACCGTCAGACCAAGATGTCTGGCGTCTGCAACACGCCCGCCCGCAAAAGCTCAGCTCTCGCCATACTTCTATCCACACGGGGAAATCAGAGAGATTCCCACGGAATGTCCAACATGGCAGCTGGCAAGGTCACAGCTGTGTACTCGCCATTCTCCCCCATGCAGCCCTGCCCGCACTTTGCTCTCTGCGCCTGCATCTTCTTCCCTGCAAAGAAGCAGAACCCCAGCCTTGAGACAGTGTGTGTGTGTGGTGTTCTCTGAATGCCCTTCACAACTTCCGAGCTGTGCCAATCGAAACTTGGAGGAAAGTCAGGTTCCGGCGACAGGGTGCTGGTGGTCTCCGGATCTGTCTCCAGCACCTGCCAAGTCATGGCTCGTCTTCCTTCCCTTTTTTCTGTCTCCAGGCCTCAAGCTCGAAGTAATATGCAGCTCGTGCCGACGGCAGTCCACGCGATGGTCGGCTGGCCTGACCCCTCAGTGGCCTCGCAAAAGCCGCATAGAACACAGGCGGGCCGTGCCACATTGCAAGAGAGCCTGAGGGGCTTCGCAGTCACTGCCACGCCTCATCCACAAAACACTATGCAGGTGTGTCATGTTGCTATATGTTGCTATCCGCGCGCCTCCGCATGGAGGCTCCGAAGGTACATGAGGGTGCTTACCAGCAACGTCGTTGCCTCAAAGCTCGCAACAAGCGAGGTGAGCTCGAGGTGATACATTTCAAAGCCCTCATTGCTGGATCTAGGTCATGCTGTTGCTCACGTCCTGAACAGGCAAATCTGCCTGTGTGGCATAGTGAAGACAGAATGACACAGAAGTCTCCAGTGCACGAGACAAGAGGTTACAAAATGTTTCAGGTTGTGCAGTCTTTCATGATGCCGCCACGCAGATTGAGACCCGTGGTCCACGTGGAAGACATCCTAGACCGATCTCTGAAGGAACTCGGGACTCTGATATGTTGAATGACACACAATGAATTCAAACTGCTTGCTCGCGGACACTGGGATTCGAAGATGCCGGGAGCTTGTCTGCAAAAAGCTGGAAACGTGGCATACCCTGGTGAATATGAGCTTGCACTGCGATTCTGCTATGGCTCACCCCACAAGTCTTTCCTAAATGCAAACCTGCTACAAGCGTACGGAAGACACACGAGCAGATTCTGTGCTTCAACTCATTGGTTGCGTCATCTATGATGGACGTCTGAGGATCACACCACCAAGTGCTCTTCCCCAGAAGCCGCTGGAAATCACGTGGCTTTGCTGCAAAAGCACGGCTTCACTCGCGTAACCTGCGGATGACATGGGACGCAGTGTAACGCCGAAACTTCACGGACAGAATCTGAGCCTTGGGCCGAAGGCCAAGTGGCACAGCTTGCTTCGCAGCTTACGTGGACTTGGACTGCTGTTGCTGCTGGACGAATCATCCTCGGCGGACCTTGCCCCGACCAAAAATGACTACGTACTTCATAGACCATCAGTCCAGCCTCAAGGGGACAGTCAGCCCACGTCGAAAGGTCGGCGGCGACTTATCCTCTGTTTCACATCCACTCTCTGCCAAATCTGCCAAGTCTCTGCAGTGTCCTTTCTGAAGCGTCCCGGCGTCCCAGCGCTCAAGGGGGAACCGCCTGTGGGAGCCACAGCCAACGACGCAAAAGCGACTGGCTCTACTCTGTGTTTCCAGGTCCAATTCTTTTTTGCTTCTCTGCAGGCTATTTTTCTTGTATTTTATCACGGCAAGTGACCGAATGTGCATTCGTAGCTTTACCTTGTTCGACCCTTGTCTGACCTTCCTCCATCTCAAGGGGCCTTCTGATGCCGAAGGTGGCGATCTCCCTTCCCGACCCCAATATCGCTCGAAAGCTCAACGTGGCAGCAAGCCCCGCGACAGGTTTAATGAATGTCGGCGGACTACTGAAAGTTCGTCCGGAACCTTCTAGAACCAGACGGAACCAATGACTCTGTAGCAACGACTCCAGGACCGATCAGCATGTCTGGTGAAATCGAGCACCGGGATCACCGGGAAGCAACACGTTTTGCCTGGTTCGGTGCCAATTCTTGCCGTCGCCACGCCTACACCCAAGCTCTTCCGATTTCAGTTCTGGCTGCAAGCATTCACCAAAAGGTCTTTGCCTTCGAGGTTGTCACTGTCGCGCTCTTCTGCCTCACAGCTATGTATCTTATACTGCCGCGGAAAACTAGTCGAGCCGAACCTGCAGCGGTGGATCTGCGAGGGCTTTGGACCAGCTCCCCCGCTCCTCGAATCGAATCCGTAGGCACGTCCTGTGCACGAGCTCGGTAACAAGTTCAGCCATCCTAAGAGCTGCGCAGCTTGGCTCCCAACAGGAAAATGTTGCCGCCATCTGCACCTCGTCATGGCAAACACCAGGTGCAAAATGAGCTGATAAGATTGTATGGGTCGGTAATTGTAGGTTGGGGATCTTCAAGCGAAGCCACGATTCTGTGCATGCACATGAGCTATCTTCCTGCAGGCCGAAAAGTACATGTGCATCAACCACGCTTGTCAATCTGCTGCTTGCTGTTGAAAATCTGTTCGCTACAAGTGCCTTAATTGCCTTAAACGTGCATGCTTTATGATGTCGAAACGAATGGAACTCATGGAGGTCTCGACCCTGATGTTAGCCCTGCTTTGAAATGCCAAAGACAGTGCTATGCCAGTGATTTTTGCCCTGAGCCAGGAATGTCTGCAATCTTCCAACCTACATTCCTGTCCTCTCTCGCACCGCTGGTTCCAACGGCAGGTGATCTTGGATGTCGTCCCCATATGCGTCCTTAAGAAAGAGGGACAGCTTGTAGTCAAGTATTCGCAGCGCAGCGCGGACAACGTCCACAGCTGTTCGCGGCCCATCTGACGTCACAGCCTCAACCGTGAAGTGGAATTTCGACGTGTCCATCGTTGCCGTGCAAAGATCCTTCTTGTTCAGAAGCCTGGCCTTGGTCGTGCACTCGTCACAAAATATGCAGTCTTCATGCCTGGCCACCTCAATCGTGTGTGTGTCCTCGATCTCAACCATCTCAAAGACTTTCCGAGGACAAGACTGAACGAAGTCTATCTTCTCATCTAGTGTCAGCTTTGCTGCAACTTCTGGATTCACACTTACAATCGGTTCATAGTTCATGACGCAGGTTGCCACTGGCATCCATTTGGAGTGATACTTTGGAATGCCTTTCCGGGCTGTGCAGATCATCTTCAAGCTCTGATCCTTCTTCATCTTCGCGATGATAATGCCGTTCTCTTTGTGATCTGCTTCCTCATCTAGGGTAGGGTCCCGAAAAGGACAGCACCGCACTTTCTTGAAGTGCGGCCACTCTGGTCGCTCGAACCTTTTCGTCTGCTGTGTGTCCTCCTCAATATCGAAATGCGTAACTGAAAGAACCTTGTCCTCACGATTGGTAACATTGAGCCTGAACTCCCTCGTGCAGTACGGACATCCATCAAAGCAGTTGCAATCCTTGAACTCTAAAACACCACCGTCCGGAGGAATATCTCCAACTCCGTGGCTAGATAAAGGTATCAAACCCATCCTGTGAGCAATGAACTCATCAAAGAGAACTGTGTCGTTTTCTTCAATGTTGACGATTTCGATGGCCATGGTCGGAACCTCGGCAAGGATCACCCGTCTAAGTGAGTTCGCCACACTGACGTCTGTATCACTGAGGGTAAACTTTACTAGCTCCTTGGTCGCATGGAGGACTTCGACCTTCGGTTTCCGCGGCTCGCTGCCATAGGGGAAGTTCATCCACTCACCTCCCGCATAATAGGAGAGTGAGGCCATGGCGGCGCCCGATGGCTGCCGCTCAAGATGCACACTAGAAGCTTCAAGCCAAAATGGCTTGTCAATTCAGACGCATGTTACATTGTTACATCATGTTACACGTTCGGATGTTCCTGGCTGCACTTGACCACATGTGCGGTGCACCTCTCCGCGGCTCTTGTGACTCATCCTTGACCCATCCGACGGAAGAGTGGAAAATTGGCCAGTACACCGACAGAGCTCCTTCTGCTCCGTCACGGCGTCATCATCCGCTGCCGCCATGGCTGCGGCAAGGCTTCTGATGCCATGTATGAGCACACTCGTCACTTGGCCTCCACAAGCCTGGTTGACGGGAAGGGGCCGTCTTTACACGAACTGAGCTGTCCTGTGTGCTTTAGAGGGATGTTCGTGCAGAGAAGTTTGCCTGAAACCATGCACCTGCTTCGTCTCTGAGAGCCATACTGCAAATCTGTCGACTGAGCAGCAAGTTTAGCAGCACGCCTGTACTGTTGGGTCTCAGCACTGTGCCATACTCTCGAAAATAGGACTGGACCTCAGCAAACGACTCCAGCTCGCAGCAGCTGCTCTGAGGAGACTCCATGAAACCACTTTGGATTGACTTGCACTAACCTGGCATATGCATCTGCTCGAGGCTGATTCATACTTCCCTTCGCAACAGAAGTTTTGAGTCTACAAATCCATGGGATCTGGTGTAGTCTAATATGATCTTTTCCCATAATCATAACAATATAACCTAACCCAACTAACATAATGTCTATTAAATCTATCCTTGATCCCGGCCTTGATTAGCTTATGCCTTCCCGAAGCACTTTGAGCTCGCAGCTCTTCCGACCGGCAGCTGGCTGGGAGCGCCGCTGAAGAATACTGGCGCACTCCGTGGATTCTGCGCGCATGTGAGAAAAAGAGGGCACCTGAGTGACCATCCCACCAATCCTCTCCCTGCCAAGGCGAGACGTTTCTTTCGGATAACAGCATCAAAACAAGGACGCGCCTTGTCTGCCCAGGTGCCTCGGCACATGTACCCACCATGACGTGTCAAACTGGGTCGATGCCCAAGAACGAGCTGTGACAGCACCCCTCATTCAGACCGGACACCTTGCGACTCCGCAGACCTGGAGTTGAAGGATGAGCCACGATGACGACTCATGACCCTTCTTTCTCGAGCTGGGCCATGTAAGTCCAGCACGCCCCCACGCGATCCTCCTAGCCCAGCTGAGTCTGCAAAGACACTCCGTGCAGCGGACCAAAGAACCTGAACCGTCAGCGTGGAGGAACCGATCAACCACCCGTTCAAGTAGTTGATGGCGGACCTACAAGGAAAGCACACGCCGACGGGACATGGCAGCTCCTGTGCAGATGGACTCTCTGGCCTGGCATCCTTCTGCGAGGAATACTCCACGAGGCCTTGACCACGGGACCGTCCATCCTGAACGAACCGGCAGCCGCACAATGCCGGCTTGCTCCATCAACTAGTCGATGTGCAAGGAATGTGTGTGGTTTCGGCCAGTTCGACGTTCACCGGCATGAAATGAGCCGAGTTGATGGTTTTGCCATGCATCCCAAAATGCTTTGGCCTTTTCAGCAATTTGGGTAGATGGACAGCAGATTAAGACAAAACTTTCAAGATACATGTCAGGCCGGTAAGGCGAGACCCAAGCCTGATGTGGACGACGACCATCAGGTCGTTAATTGGTGGAATCACACAAAACAGGACCTAGACCTTGCAAAACCTGGTTTCAGCGAAAAGCGAAACTAGTTGCACACCAGCTGTGCCCACAGACACCCAGGCCGTGCATTTACTTTTTGCAGGCACGTTTACCCGGTCGATTCAAGTGGAGCTTCGTTGGCGACGGCCTCTTGAACGACCCTGTCGCCCCCCCCCCGTCCTGCAGCTTCGCAAAACGAAGTGTTTGGAAAAGCATGAACAAGCAAAACACATGAAATCCGACATGCAAAATACTACAGTACCAAGTGCAAGCAGCCCGAGAATATCAGGAAGACATTCAACATCAACCTGCAACATGCCCGAGTCAAGGTGCGCGGTTTGTCGCATGTACAGCAGAGTAACACAAACACTGAGAGTGTTCGCCACTTGAGACTCTGGCATGCTGTCGAAACAGCCAGAAGCTCTTGATCCTCCCACATTCCTGGTGACATGCGAAACCGTCCTCTCTGGGAGTAGTCGGGGTGGATCCCTCGAACAGCACTCCTCGAACATGGAGTAGAGCTTGTCGCTGCTCATGTCCAGGGGAGCACCAACGAAGTGGATCGAACACCCGTCCGAGCTGCCTTCATCCCAGGCAGGCCAAAGGCTCACTGTGAGAACTGCCTGACGCAGGCCTTCACCTGAGGAGCTGCCATGACGCTTTCCTGCGGTCCCTTTGCCGTACCACGCAGCATAGGTTTCACCCAAAGCTGGCGGCTTCTGCGTGGTGCTGTCGTTCCTGAGAATGGGAGCACGTGAGCTGCATTTCATGTGCTGTCGAGCTGGCACGCGCATTTCATGCTCTATGTCTATGCTGCTTCTCGTCACATACGCCCTCTGATCATTATGCGACCGCCCACGCGCAAAGGAACTGCTCAGATCCGTGCAGCTTCAAGTTTTAGCACCACATGTCGCAAAGCAGCAAAACCAAAAACTAGCAAGCTTGGCTTGGGGACAGTTGGATACTGATGAATTCGAAAGACGAGCGCTTCTTTGGGAGCTTGTTCAAGCACTTCAAAATACAAGGTTGTTGCTGCACATCCTCGAGTACGAAATTTGCAGACAATGCTTTCCTGCTCAAGCGCTTCTCATTCTGACTTCGCTTACTTTATTACTTTATCTTACTCCAGCATGGCTGATGAGACCTTACTTCATGGTACCTCTACCTAAGGAACCGTGGAGAGATTTTGCTGGCTCACCATGTCTGGGTGGGATCTGAGATTGCTGCTCATGGTCAGTGTACACCTGGGTTGTCAGAGGCGTGCGACCCTCAGCTGCTCACATGCCAACCCGATGTCCAGGCTTCTGGCTGAGATTGTCCATCCCTGCACCTGATTGTCCACATCTGTCCAAGCTTAGCAACATTAGCAATCAAAGTTGCACGGCATGCTTGAGAAGTTTTCACCCTGCCTTGTTGTTGTTCAGCTGGAGCAAGGCTTGCTTCGCCTGCACGAGTTGCGGACTCCATGCAGTGGCGGCCAAAAATTCAGCAAAAATTGGCCAGCTGATGCAAGCTGCCTGCTTGGCATTCTTGTAGGTGACCATTCCCATACCTCGCGATTGCCCGTCCTGGCTCGCACGGCAAAACGTAGAAAGCCACTTGACGGGAGGCAGTTTCGAGAGGTGTGGTGAATGCCATCGGAACCTTCAACCAGCAAGATTCTCAGCAAGCATATCTCAGATGCAGAGACAGCTCCAGAAATCCGACGCAGCAGACAGAGCAAAGGAGAACTATCAGGCGCATAGAAGCAAACCATGAACCTGCCACATGAACCTTGCACAAGCGTACAGTACAAAGAGGAATTGCTTTTTGCGCATGCTGTTGCCTGGCACCACACAAACACCCCCATGATGCAAGACTAATTGCTGCCTGCTTCCATTCTCTACCGCCCGTGGGAAGGTGGCCAAGCGACTTTTGGAAAAGCTGCGACAAGGAGCTTGCCAAATGGGCGAGGTCCTTGAGTTTGAACAGATTGAGGGCAAGCACCTCCGAGTTCATCCCGCTGTAAACATTCTGTGCACTGTGATGCAGGCACTCTTATTGAATGCTCGTACCTCGCCGGCTCTTCCGAAGAATCTCCGCAGCGTATCCTTGGGACACCGGCGTATCACCACATATCACAGGGTTTTAAGTGCTCCGTTCTGGCAAATTGCCTCGGCTATATCGGAAGATGCACCGGAAAATCGAACCTTGGCGTCATTACCTGGCAACTCGTTCAGACTCATCAAAAGGCCATAGGTTAACCTGGCTAAGCGCACGCAGTAGAGCAAGAAAATTCAACACTGCGGACCATACTGCTTCCAGCTCTGCTTTGCCCTGCCTATGTCTTCCTTCTGCCGCTTGGCCCCGGGGCGGGGCTGCGCTGACAACAGGAGCTGGAGTTCCTGGAAGTCGCTGCAACCAGAGTTACGTGTGGGACCTGGCACTCTGGATCCTCTTAAACTGCACGAAGCTTGAAACGCTGAATTTTGTCGACAGCGTCAGAGTGCACAAGTCTCGTTGAGTGTGGCCAAACGTTCCAGGAAGCTTCAGACTCTTTTTGATTTCTGGGTATCGCCAACACGAACCTGAAGTTGACGAAATTTGCGCGTGCATAAGGTGAGGGATCCCGCTTGAAACCACAGAACCGCCGGAGAGCCGCCAACCAAGAAGGTCTTGCTCAAATTTAAAGTCTATGTTCCTAGCACTTGCCTACATAACTTGTCCTGATCCGTGCAGAAGCAGCCCGTGTCAGACGTGTCATCCAGCATTTTCAGAACGACAGCCTCGCATGACAACGTCTACGGCCTCGGCATGCCTCGGCAGTGCATACCTGTGCAGAACGAGCCTTGGGCACCCCCTCCGCTTCAGAGACCTTTGATGCCAAGCACTAGGCCCACTAGGCTTTCGGTGGCTTGGCATAAAGCCTGCATAAGGTAGCTCAGAAGCCAGGTGGCCTTGACCTCTTTGCAAAGAGCGTGATACTCCTCGTAACTGGTCGTTTTCGGTCAGGAAATTGCGTTCGGGATTGGGTCACTGGTCGCGCCCAGTCTCCCTGTCCTTCTTCCACTCCTCTGTGTCTCCATCGAACCCTACTAGCTTGGCCAGCTGCATCATCTCGCCCTGAGCACGTCGCACAGCAGAGGCGTAGTCTGCCCATCGACACAGCGCAAGTAAACGGCGCCTCCTTCAGATAGCCATCTCCGTCTTTGTCGATGGCTTCGAACAAAGCAAGCTTCAGTGCCTCCGCTGCGCGCTGCGCGCTGCGCCGCGGACAGTCGTCCCTACCTTGCGCGATGTGGATCCAGATCCAGTCGCCATGTCCTGGCTTCAGAATGCGTCCCTGGGAGCCCGGGAGCCCCCTGCTTCCACATCTTCCGCGCACTGATGCAGACTAAGGCCGGCTCCCGGGCGGCGCCCAAGCGAAGCCAACGCTACGTCCGCTAAAGAGTTTCTCATGATTGAAAAAGCTACGGTCAGGTGGGCAGTCAACTGGAAACATGTGACAGGCAGCCCGACAGGAGCCTAGTCTCTGGATGGCACTGACCAGGACACAGCCTCGTCACAAAGACTGTTCAGACTCGACAGCACTCGGTCATTCCGAATATCTATGCTCTTCGCAAGATGAGACCAAAAGTTTGGGCTGCGTTACTTGCGACCGTTGGCCAACATTTACCTTCTTGAGTAAGGCTTGGGTCGACGCTTGAGATCATGCAAAACCTCCATTTGGCAGAATCCGTCTCCAGACATCGCACCTAAAAGGTTTGGCCGTAGCAGTGCCATACTTTATGTCGATTTGCAAGGCCGCTGTCAGCATTCATTGACAATCCCATTTATCCGAAAAAGCTGCAAGCAACTGCACTCGCTCAAGCAAACCTTGCAAGTCAATGCCTGCCGGAAAACAATCTGCATCAATGTGCCTTTTCCGTCAAACTCTAGGGTGGTGGTCTCTGTGCGTGGATCCAAGCAACTTCCCTTGCCTCAAATTTCGATCCAAGGCACGGATGGCCCACTTGGTGAGGATGCCGGTTTTCTGCGGGATCAGCTCTAAGAACTGCAGCAATGATGACGGGAAACAACGACTGTCTCCTGCAGCTTGACCATGTGCTGAGCTGTCGCAAGGTTAGCCCTCACGATACTGCCAGCCTTGGTCAGGCCAAAATTGGCCCCCGAGCACAAGATCTGAAAAGGCTGAGGTCAGGGCGATGGCTCTCAGCTCGCTGACACCAGAAGCCTTCGAGCCGCCATGCCCCGTGAGCGCGCGAACGAACGTCAAAACGTTTCAGTCCCAACTCGTTGCCTCACTGGCCACCGTGGTACATGCCCTCTCCATGATACACCTCGACATCCTGGCAACTCCACCGCCAGCCCACGCAATCTCAAGGTGTGCTCATCCTATCGCGTTCGAGAGTCGAGCAATTTTCTAAGACCACTTTACATGGACAGTCGGACTCCCCCATTTCCATATATTGATGTCAAGAAAGGGAATGAATGGGGTTGGGATTGGCCAATCCTGCAAAGACGCACTTCTCATGTGTTCTGCACTTCGAAGTGGGGGTAAAAGGGACTCCACTCCGACACAGGACCAGCACAGGAGGACCGCTTGCGAAATCGACTCCCGACTCTATGTGAACCGAAATCACATGCCGGACCAGACCCACGAGATGCTTTGGCACCTGATGAGGGCAAAGGGGGAGTGAATTTTGCACTCACATGCACTCACACGGACTCCACTCACTACAAGCTCAGAGCCGCACAAACACCATGGAGAATAGACTCCAGGCCGATCTCCCGGCATCGCGGACTTTCCAGAACTGGCCAAAACGTGACTGTGCTCTGTGCAATGCGCGGCACATGTCACATGCCTGAGCGGATAATGTGCATGCTCGGTCTCCAAGCCTCGGAGCTTTCAACAGACCTGCCTCTCACTCTGAGCTCTCTCTGGGCATTTCAGCAACAGGCCGACTTGTCGACGTGGACCTGCAGTAGACGCGAGCATTCCCCTTCGTTGCAAAGTTCCTCTGGGCAGGACCTTCGGTGCGATCAGCATGCGGCCTGCGGACAGCTTTGATCAAGGTCGTGCATGGCAGCCCTGGCCTGGCGCCTGCAGCAGGTGCTGGCCTGGATCCTTGCGACAGTAGGCTCTTGAAGTTAGTTAGGCTGCACGCAGCTGCGATTGGATGAGGCATTGTGGCATTGTGTAGGTCTGAGCCGTGTGTAGGCAGCGTTGACT
>CAJNJA010015469.1:0-11044 GCA_905231915.1 Symbiodinium necroappetens | reverse complement strand
TTTAAGGGTTTTAGGCTTTTAGGGCTTTTAAGGCTTTTTAGGGCTTTTCGGGTTTAGGGTTTAGGGTATCGAGACTGGGGCTGCCAATCAATCCATGAACCCGAAACCCTAAACATCCTAAGCCCTTACCCCAGCTTTCATGTATTGAACACTGGAGACTGCCACACTCGACGCATCAAGTGCAGCACATGAATGTAACCCTAAGCCCTAAACCTCAAAAAACCCTCTAAGCCCTAACTCTATAAACCCTAAACCCTAAACCCTGAACCCTCAACCCCTTAAACACTAAACCCCTAAAGCCCTAATCTAAACCCCTAAAACCCTAAACTTCCCTAAAGCCTATGTGCCCGAAGCACGGGTCTTCACTGTTTATCGACTTGGCACTGGGGGGTCTTGGGTTCATTGAGGCTGCTTGAGGTTGTGGCTTGCGGGCTGATTGTAAGAGCCATGACAGAACCGTACGGGTTTAGGGATTGGGGTCTAGGGTTTAGAGTTTAGGGTTGAGGGTTTAGGGTCTAGGGTTTAGGGTTTAGAGTTTAGGGTTGAGGGTTTAGGGTTTAGGGGCCATTACAGAACCCGAAGGGTCCATGTACTCATGTAGTAGATGCTTGTCCCTTAAAGTAGCTCCTACATGAGTACTTTTGGGGCCAATGGAAGACACGCTCCTGAAGGAGACCTCGGCCGTCACTGCCTGCCCTGCGGCCAAAACTGTGCTTCCTGTTTGGAAGGCCTTCCTGGGATGGGGAGTGGGGACACCGACCCGAAGCCAGAAAAGCCCTTAACAACGGTTTAGGCTTTGGCACAAATTCAGCCCAAAGCCCTCGAAAGCCCCAAATCAAAAACCTAAGCTCCTGAACTCCTAAGCCCTTAACCCAGATTGTCTGACAACTCAGCTGTTGTTTTGGTTTGGGTTCCAGAGTTGGGGAGGTTAGAGCCAGACCATCCAAAATCATCTCGTGAAGGAGTATACATCAACTTACAGTATAAATCCCTACTATGATTCAAGGCATTCCTAAACCCTGAAGCATCTTGGAAGGTCTGGGAAGTTTTTTTGTTCCTTAAGTAGGGGATGTTGGAAGGTTTGGGGAGAGCCGGTCCGATTTTACGGGGAATCGATGACCTGGACCTACCCAAAGGGTCCTAGGTACTCTTACGGGGGCATACTTCCCCAAATCCTGCTAGTACTTCCTAGCATAGAAGCCCTACATTCTACTCTATAGCTACTCATAGGCTCCTTAGTAGTCCCTTTTTGGGATTAACTTATAGGTTTCTAAATATAAACCACAAAAGGAACTACTTAGGAGCCTATGGCTACTTAGGCCCTTTTGGGCGAGGCTTGAGGGTTCAGGCTTGGGCGGGCGGGGTGGGTGGACTTTAGGGTTTAGGGTTTAGGCGGTAGAGTGTTGGAGGTGTTTAGAGCTATCGATATGTGGATTTGGTTGTTTGGTTTCCGCATTAACCCCATTTTCCGTAGTGCCTGAAACCCTAAACCCTAAACTCCATCAAGGACGTTTAGCGATTCAGGATTCCCCGAAGCCCAAAACCTAGACCCCTTCTCGGAATAGCAACCCATGCAGCGGTCGGATTCCAGACTTTTCCCTAACCCTTACACCCCTAAACCCTAAACCCTCGACCTTAAACCCCTAAACCTCTCAACCCCGCACCCTAAACCCTAAACCCCTAAACCCCTTACTAAACCCTAGACCTTTTAAAGAGCGTGTCCGCTGGAGGGGACCTCTGCCTGCAGTGCACCGACAGCCGCTCGCGTAGCGGAAGGTCCTAGCGTTTTCTTTGGGGGGGTTTCAGGGTTTAGGGTTTAGGGGTTGAGGGTTTCAGGGAAGTTGCAGGTTCAGTAATTTTAAGTCTTTGTCGTTTCTTTTTAAGGGGCATTGTAGGCTGCAGGGTTGGGTTTGGCGATTTAGGGTACACAGTTGCGGCCGCTGCAAACTTGCTTTCAACAGGTTGGTTCCGCTTGTCTACGAGACTCCTAATGAAGTTTTGTTAGGAGGTGGTGGCTCTTGTTATGATAGGTTCAGAGTCTTGGCTTGTGGGAAGTCGGGGTTTCAACTGTCGGTTGTGCTCTACCTGTTGGCCGCATGAATCCACTAAATATGATATGCTTCAAGTTTCCTTGGTGTGGTCTTTATATGTTCGCTTTGTTTCATAGCCGTCATTGTTAAAGGCTTCAACGTGCTGTTGACGCGCGCCGCACACAGGCCGACCGCATCGGTATTTGCGGTGTTTCGTGGACTTTGCAGCTGAAAGCGCTCCGCCTCTCGCGTTTTTCTGGGGGGAGCGGAAGCGCGGGCGTGGAGGCCTCGAAGCCGTTGGTATTTACGAAATTTGGCGGACTTGCTGTGTCGATAACGTCGCGCCTGCCGTTGTCCGGATCAGTTTCCACCTATTATTCCCACAGAGCATCCATGGGCCAACCATGATAACGTTCCCACAAACTCCATCCGTTCACGCAGAGCATCCATGGGCCGACCATGATAACGTTCCCACAAACTCCATCCGTTCACGCAGAGCATCCATGGGCCAACCATGATAGCGTTCCCACAAATCCACCCGTTCACGCAGAGCATCCATGGGCCAACCATGATAACGTTCCCACAAACTCCAGGCAAAACATGTGCCAGGGAGAGGCTTCCTCAGCAAAAGCCCTTAATGAACCGCCTAGATGTGTCCAAAACTCAAGCCGCAGCGCATGTACAACAATTTTGCCACGAAATTTTGCTTGACCTACTACTTCAAGCTTGGAACGGCGCGCGTGAACAGCACGTGGGAACGTTGTTAAAGCCGCCCTAAGTCCCTGTACCCTGTAGCCGAGGTCGATACCTTTCCCCGGATGGATGGTGCGAGGAGCCTTAGTTGCAAGGGTTTTCAGGGCCTTGAGGGTTTCAAAGTTGAGCATTGCAGGGTTTGGGTTGAGGGTTCAGGGTTTGGGCGTTCTGGGTTTAGGGTTCCATGGTTTAGAGCGTTTAGCTTTCAGGGTTTCAGGGTTCGGGGTTTCGGGAGCGATTCCCTCTTCGGGGCTGCATGTTTTTCTCGTCGACCGGTTCTTGGGCCTACGTACGAACAAACGCACATAGGTAGATACTGAACATGCGTGTGGTGAGTCTCTGCGCGCTCAGCAGTTGACTAAGCTTCTGTCCCTAAACCCTAAATCCCTGAATCCCTCTCAACCCAAACCTGTAAACCCTAAACCCTAAACCACTGTAGGCGGCATCTCATGTAATGCAGAAGCCTATAGAGATGTTACAAGGAACTTTTCAGGCTCGTCCCTGCTAGTTATAGCACATTGTGCCCCAAGTCTTCCCGGAAACCCTATTGGATTTTATGAAAGCCCCAAAAGCCAAATTTACTGTTTTTTTTCAAATTTTGCTTGTAGATAACTTGCAGACGCAGGACCCTTTAACAAACAGGTTGCTAGAGCCGTGTCGCGAATCCACACATGCATGAATCCAGTGATGTAAGGATATGTGGATTCTCCATATTCCGAACGAACAAATGCAAGTCTCTGACAAAGTCTGAAATCTCAGGGGGAATTAGTCGACGGAACCCTGAAGCCCTATAGCCCTAAACCCTACCCCTTGCAGAACCCTTCCAGGAATCCTAAACCCTAAACCCTAAATCCTAAACCCTGAACCCTAAACCCTAAACTAAACCCTAAACCCTAAAAGCCCTGAACCTGGCAGTACGCCGTGGAACCCGGAACCCGGAATCTTCAAAGCAGGCCAGTTGCCCAGACGGCTACTACAAAAACGGCACGGCCATCACTGGCAGATGCCTGGTTCAGACTTTCAGGTGTTAGGGAGCTTCTGTGCTGAGGGATTAAGGGATTCGGTGCTGAGGGATTAAGGGAATTAGGGGGTTTTGGGGTTTAGTGGGGTTTAGGGTTTTTAGAACTTTTGGTTTGGGAGCTTTAGGTTTTCGGCTTTATGGCCGATGCCTGATTTAGAGTTTCAGGGGTTTGGAGTTTAGGGCTTAGGGTTTATGGTTTAGGGAGTGCTAGGGTGTCAGTGGAGAGGGTTTGGGACATTTGGGATGCAGTGTTTCGGGTTTTGAGGGTCACGGTTTAGGGCACCTGCAGGGCTCAAGGGTTAGGGTTGAATGTGTAATCAGGTCTTTGGTAATGCCTGGACAGTTGTTAGGGACAAGCACTGTTTTCCTAAACCTGATCCTCAACCTGATACGCATGATCGGGTTCCTAACGCAAACTCTCTTAATCGGCTGCAACTTCGACGTTACGACGGAAGGTAATCGGGGCAACACCACACTTGCAGTGCCGTCTACGATGAAGCCTCGGAAGCCATCGCAGCTGTCATCGGCCTTAAGCTGAGGAAGGGCTGATCTCGCAACACGAGCGCCCATACAGACATGTGTACAGAGCAATCCAACTCCCTTCGCGCGGGCACAGCGGAGAAGATTGGTGCAGAGGAGACTACAGAGTACAGAACTACTGCGTCAGCAGTGTGAAGGGACGGTACGGTGCTGCAAAGATGTGGGATCACAGAGCTGATGAGTACCTGTACTGATGCTGCCTAATTAGCCTTGACGTGCCTGAAGTAGATACCAGCCACCTCCACTTCCTATGCCCACCTGGGATTTAAGTCAGCATCTCGAGCATGCAGCATCACTCGAAGAGGCTTCCATGCCAAACTATCGCAGCCAGCATGTCGGCGTCGTGGCTTGTACGTCATTGCGGTACGCTGCTTTCAAAACACCGTGGTACTCCGGGTACGTCTTCCTTTGTAGGGTCATCAAGCCCTCTGTCTTGGATTACTGTGCTTTTCGCTGCCTTGGTCCATTGGTACCTCGTGGTATCCCGTAGGGTAGGCCCAAATTCCAGTTCTCTCCGAGGCTACAAGGTCAGGAGGATGGGTTTTGTCAAAAGGCTTAGGAAGGTTCATGGGTTGTTATTAGTAAAACAGCAAGCACGGTGCCTGTAAGCCTCCCGGTTGTTTAAACTTAAACAACACCTAGTCCGCAAGCCTTAATGCGTTAATGTAGTGTCCTGCAGAATTAATAACTACATTCCTTACCGCTCCTTAATATAAGTTTATATGGTATTATATCCAAAGCCCGATTGTAATTATTAAGGCCCACACCCTTACATTCCACCATGTTGGGGTGTTTTGGTTGCAAGATTGATGCGGTCTCATTCAAGGCTTACCTGTAGCCGAAAAGACCTACCGTTTTTATATATAGAAACCATAACAAGGAACCCAAAAAAGGTAGGTCTTTTCGGTTACAGGTATAGCCACTGATTTGTTCAGTTCAACCCGGGAGTCTGTTCTCCTTTTCAGCAATCGGGCCCAAAGAAGTTCTCACTCTCCAAGATAGACCAAATACATAAAGCCGAAACGGTTAACGTTCTCCCGTCGGCCATCTAAGAAACGAGGGAGTTTCTTGGAAAGGGGCGGTGGGTCCTTGAACTAAGGGTCTCTGTAGTAAGAGCCGGGCACCGTGTGGGGGTTCCTTGTTTTCAGAAACTTCCATAAACGATTAGATTCGCTGTGGCCCTCTACCCTTTCCCTTGCACAGCAGAAAGGACTTCAGCAAGCTGTCTTCATCGATCTGTTTACTCTGGAAACCTCAGCCTTAAACCCTAAACCCGAAACCCTAACCCCTAAACCCTAAACCTCAGCCTTAAACCCTAAATCTTAGCCCTTATATTGCTAGTCAAACGGCGCAGCCTCTGCCCTACCGTCGGATCAGGCGCTGCGCCTCCAAGGGTGTACTGTGCAGGGTGTGGGGTTTGCGGTTCAGGGTTTAGGGTTCAGGGTTTAGGGTTTAGGGTTCAGGGTTTAGGGGTTTGCGAGGAACGGTTTAGGGTTCAGGAGTAAATCGAAGAGCTTGGTACCGTGGTACCGCAGAACTTGAGAAGACTAAGGGGCATCGGGTTGAGCTGTTAGGGTTGTTAGGAAGGCACGCCGAGGCCTCAGACAATCCACAGGAAGCCCTTATCTTCAAGCATGAACTCCAAATATAAGGACCTAAGCCACTACCAATACTATTCGGAGGTTCTTTATTACAATTAGAATATGATGTACCCCGAAACCCATTGCTATTTCTTATGGCTTCTAATTGATGTATTATGGCTTCTAAATGATGTAAAGGAGCTGTGGACTTCCACGAAATCTGCAACCTAAACTCCCTTCGGGCCAGCAAGAAAACACGGGCAACTTAAAGCCTGACACCTGAAATACTACCCGGTTTAACCCAACAGGCTGTTGAAAGCAGCAACAGCTCCCGTCAACCCTGAAACCAAAAGCCCGTTGTCCTACAGGCCAGTCGTCGTCGTCGTCGTCGTCGTCGTAGTCGTAGTAGTAGTAGTAGTAGTAGCAGCAGCAGCAGCAGCAGTAGTAGTAGTAGTAGAGGAGGAGCCGGGGAAGCCCTCCAGGGGCACCAAAACCCCCTCTCACGCATTGAACCGTGCAGGCCATCTAAACGCCCAAACACCCAAAGGGCTAAATCCTGAAGTATCCAAGGAAACTGCGCTGCTTGCCCAACAAACGCGATGTCCTGCCTGAACCCGTCAGACACTGGGACGAAGGTTGGAAAGGCACTTCGGGTAACATAAGGCCCTGCGTAGGGGTTAGGGTTTAGTTAGAGTTTAGGGTTTAGAGTATTCCTTAGGGCTCAACAAGATGAATTCATTGTTGCAGTCTGCCCCAAAGCCTTTTGCGAATACTTCAGGGCCCCATCGGGCAAGGTTGGTCTGGGGGAGTCGGAAGGGGGAGGCTTGTAAATTTTATAATATGTGGGTCATAAGGATTTCATGAGGTGTTTAGGGCTTATCTAGAGTCTCCATTGTAGCTCCTTAATATAGAGTTGGCTACACCGAAGGAGCTACAATGGAGACTATAGGTAGTAATCAAAGGCAGAGCTCTCAACTCCTGGGGTTCTGACAGGAAAAGTTCAGCTTGTTTAGT
Source organism: Symbiodinium necroappetens (assembly GCA_905231915.1). Classification (NCBI taxonomy): domain Eukaryota; class Dinophyceae; order Suessiales; family Symbiodiniaceae; genus Symbiodinium; species Symbiodinium necroappetens. The sequence goes on along the minus strand of CAJNJA010015469.1, from coordinate 4,106 downwards.
TCAAGGTTTAGGGCTTGGGGTCCTAAACCCTAAACCCTAAACCGTGTTTAGGCGCAGGATGGCCCAGATTAAGGGTTGTGCAGGGGTTTTGGGGATGTTAGGCTTCAAGGTTCGGTGGCTTGGAGCTTGAGCCTGGGAAGACTTCGACAGACCCTGCCTTTGGCAGTCTTACCCCGGGGTTTTTGGGTTGTACGGTCAGGGAGGGAGGCAGGGAGGGAGGGAGGGAGTTTAGAGATTCTGATAGGCCCTGACCTCAAGTTCGAGAGCCGTTAAAGCACGGCGCGAAAGCCCGACTCTCTCTTCTGCCGCTTCAAAGCGGAAGAATGTTGAACCTACGACCCTAAACCCTTAAAGCCCTAAATGTGGAGATACTAAACCCTAAACCCTAAGACCCAAGCCCCCAAAAACCCTGGCAACCGAAACCTTGAAGCCCTAAACCCTACACTCTACCGCCGTAACCCTCAAACCTAAACTCCAAAACCCTGCGCTCCAAACACCCACAGAGCAAAAAATCCCGACCGCCCTAACCCGTGAAACCTCCGGGCCCCAAGGAAATCACAGAGTGCAAGAACTTCAAGTACCTCACTGCCGCAGGGCCCCGTGGCTAAAGGGGGTTTAGGGTTTAGGGTTTTATATTTTTTTATATCGGGGCTTTGGGGGTTCAGGGAAGTATCTCACCGCTACAGGGTCCCATGGCTAAAGCGAGGTCTAGAGTCTAGAGTACTTCGGCTGCGGGATTAAGGAGTAGATATCCTACCTTTTCGGGCCCGGTACTTTGGAGGGCTCACCAGCTGACATTGAAACTTAAGGCTTTCGGGCGCCTAGGGCCGGTTTCAGTGTGGGTGGCTCCAGGGCTGTTAAGGGCTTCGAGGTTCGGATTTCAGGGTTCGTGGTGTTGTGCTTATAGCTTCGTTTAGGGTTTAGGGTTTAGGGTTTGGAGGTATTCTAGTTAGCACTGTCTCCATATAGAGCCACTCTTTTCGGTGTCGCAGCCACATGCCTAGCAGCTCCCTGAGATTTTAGGGCTTGAGGCAGGGGCTGTCGGCCATGCGAGCAAGGTCCGCAAGGTAATGAACTTGTGCTTTTCGCGAGGGTTGTCCCAGCAATCGCAGTCTTAAACTTGCGCCTTCAGACCCACCTTAACTTAGAGCCTGAATATATACCTCAAGAGATCGTATGAATTCTCAAGGGGCATTGAGCTCTCGTGGGTGCATCCTCTCATGATCTAAGTAGCTGCCCCGATTTGCTGAAGGGCTTGACTCCTTCTGGTCTCAAGCATCCGCGTATCCGGATTGGCCCTGTTTTCTGAACGTACGTACGGTTTAGGGTTAAAGAGTTGATCCGATGCATGGGTTGGGATTGCGTGGTTTAGGCTGTCTTAGACTTGGGGCATTTCGATTGCAGCAAAACACGCAGCATACTCTGAGGACTTGTGAGGACGCCTGCCCGGAAGGCACCTACCCAGAAGGACAGCTCCGATCCGGGATGCTTTGGGCCGAATGTAGTGTTTAGGGTAGATTTCTAAATTAGGGTCCCTTAGGGTCCTTCTTATACGGGTGCCGTACTATATTGGGGACCCAAAAAGGAACCCTATTTTAGAGAACTACCCGTTTAGGGTTTAGGGTCACGATTTATTACCTTTGGGCGATTGTTGCCCTTAGCCCCAAACCCAAAGCCCTCAGCTGGCCGGGACGGTCTGCAACCCATGCGCTCAATGGTACCTTTAAGAATACTTAGGGGTCTCGACAGGTGCCGGGTGTAAGACTTCACGGTTTCGGCGCTAGCTGGAGATCATCACCCTAAACCCAAAACCGTGTAGGCTAGGAGTTATACCCTGAATGGTGATTCGTGAGTTGTTTGCTCTGACAGGCTTGGCGACATGGTTCAGGGTTGTGGATTGACTGCGGGGGGTTCTGCGAAGCCCTAAACTGGTCCTAACCTAACCAGCTTTGCAACAGTTTGTGGTACATCAGCACAGTTACAAAAAAACAGAAGGAACATCTGTGCGAGGACGCGGCGCCGTTGGTCGCAGTTGCCAGGTGTCTCGTCTTGCCAGGAGCATCGGACACTAAACCCTAAACCCTGAGCTGCAAAACGCCACAAACCCGGAACCCTGTCCAGCTTGGAGATTACATAGCTCCGGCGTGAGAGTTGTGGGGACAGGAGAGCTTTAGATTGTGCCACGACAAGCAAGCCCAAAAACCGAAACCCTGAATCCCACATCGTGTCGTCTTTGAGTTTTGAAGCATAACGAATTGACCTTAGGATATCCTGAACCTGAATGCTTGGGGGTGCATGTACCTATACAGCACGAACTGTTGACCTCCATTCACATAGAGATAGGACGGTCTAGGTTGGAGGGGCTCGGGCTTAGGCCATATGATGGGTTGTTCTCTAAATTAGGGCCCCCTTTTTAGGTCCCAAGGATAGTACGGCACCCTTATGAAAGGGATCCGAAAAGGGACCCCAATTTAGAGAACTGCCCAAAAACTATCTCGGCGCATGGCGCCTTAGTAGAGCCCATATTAAGGGAGCTTGGTGTGTTGATGAGGCACGTACCGTAGAAGCTGGAATGATTAACCGAAGTATTCCTGAGTGTTCCTTATTCTAGTTATTGTGTATTAGACTATTGCTGACCGGTTGAAAATGAACCATGCTATGCAACCTGCTCTTATGATTGGATGCAGGCCCTTGCAACCTTACGTTAAGGGCTCATCGCAACCCTTCTAGACCCCCTTTTGAGGAACCCTTAAAGGAACTGCATTTTTGCTGACCAAGGCCTCCAGATCCGAAACCCTGAACACCCTATGCTTTCCAAGGGTCCATGTGCCCATATAGTACATAGTTTGGCCTTAAGTAAAGCAATCCTTTGATTAGGTACTGTCTATTACATGGCTGCATGCACCCTGAGGGTACTACAGACCATTATAACCCTTAGGGAGTATTATTTCTACAGTCTTAGACCCTTGAGGCTGTAAGGACTACTGGTTTAAGGCTTTTGGGCCCAAAGACCATGCTATATACAGCACATAAGGCTTTGGGGCTGTTTGAGCCTTAAGCGACCAAGGTTTGCCATGGCAACTGCGAAATCTGCACGCAGGCGCCGCCGACTCTGGGCGGGGAGGGATCTACAAGGGGTTTAGGTTGTAGGGTTTTAGAGTTTAGGGTATAGGGTTTAGGGTTTTTGGGGTTTGGGTTTGGGGTTTAGGGTTTGGGGTTCAGGGTTTAGGGTCTAGGGTTCAGGGTTTCGGGTTTAGGGTTTAGGGTTTGGGGTTCAGGGTTTAGGGTTTAGGTTGTACGGTTTAGAGATGAGGGCTCCCTGGTGTTCCTATATAGTAGAAGCCCAAAAGTTGGAAACCCACTAGCCTCAAGCCTTACGAAAAACGGATATCGAATCACAGCACTGTTTGTCCTAAATCCGTTTTCCAACCCTTTTTGGGGGGTTTACAAGGTCACAGGGCTCTGCAGGGGTTCGGGATTAAGGGTTTAGGGCTCAGGGCGTTTAGGGCTCAGGGTTGAGGGTTTAGGGGATTAAGGTTCAGGGAGTTTAGGAATTACAGTAGGGTGGAGGGGTTCAGGGGAAGGGGTGTGGGGGTTTTGGATTCCTAGGGCGACAACTACCTGCAGCTCCCAAACCTATAGAAAATATCGGTACGTAGGTTGCGACCCCAGTTTTTGGATCCTATTTGTTCTTGGGCATACAGTTTAGGGTTTGGGGTATACCCCACAAAATAGTTATAACCCACAAACTCGTTTGTACCTGGCATCCCCAGGTGTGGAATTTTGATCTCCAGACCCCCAAGCCCGATCCCCAAACCCACAGCCCAGTAGACTCGCAGAGTGGTGGGGTTTAGGGTTCAACCATGTTCTAGGGTTTAGGAGTACCATACTTGAATTGCTTTTCTTGGACCTGCTCCTTAAAAGGTTAAAGGAGCCATGATGAAAAACAAAACAAGTACATGTTTCTCCCTGGTTACTTCAAGGACCAGCGTTAAACCCTACACTACCCCCACCCACCCTAAACACTGAACCCTGACGCCTCCAGCCTTAGCTCTCAGCGTCCAGACGAACCCTGTATAGCACAAACCCTAACCCCTAAACCCCTA
>CAJNJA010015468.1:0-11745 GCA_905231915.1 Symbiodinium necroappetens | reverse complement strand
ATTAGAATGAAGGTTTTTTTGGCCTAATTGTGATCATCATGTTCATTCAAATCGTTGGAAAAGGGAGCATCCATGTCCAAAACCTAATGACGTCCATGGTCTAGTGCGTTTCAGAAAAGAGTGCATCCATGTCCAAAACCTAATGACGTCCATGGTCTAGTGCATTTGAGAAAAGGGAGCATCCATGTACAAAGCCTATCAGAAAACTTGGGGCGTCGCACCAGGGGGGGACAGCGTAGTAGTAGTAGTAGTAGTAGTAGTAGTAGTAGTAGTAGAGGAGGAGGTCGTCGTCGTCGTCGTGGGCGGTCCTTGTAGTAGTAAGCACACTCCAAGGCAACAAACTCAACTGGTTGGTTGTTCAAGATTCAACAAAACTCTGACCTTAGAGCCTGCACTCCTCATAAGAGGAGGAACCTCTCTCTCTCTCTCTGCATATGTAGATGTGTGTATATGCAATCTTGTAATTTAGTTTCGTCTTCACACGAAGGAGTACAAGCGGAAACAAATGTGCTAACATGCATGTGCATGTGTCCATATATGTCCATATGATAATGAACCTTACTAATCAAATCAGCGGTGAAGCAAAGGAGTCAATGTAATGCTATATGTTCCTGAAGCTCAGTGGGGTGCATGAACACTTGAAGTGGTGACGACAGGACATTTGATATCCCAACGTGCTGGAATGCCACACCTCGACAGATGCTCGAAGCGCTGGTCCATCTCGGAGCGATCCGCGAGTCTAAGCTGCTGCATCTCGGCGCGAAAAGCCTCCACATGCGAATCCCATTTCCCCACCATATGACCATGTGAATCATGGCTACTTTCGCCCACCTCCAGCGTCGGGGCCACCACCTTTTCCAGGCGCTCGCCTGCTGCGACGAGACGTTGCTCCTGTGACTCCGGTCTCTTGGCTTGACTTCAGGATCTTAGATGCCACAATGTCCTGACCCTCGGTGCGCACGCGCAGGCTGGCCAATGCCGAGGAGTGGTCGTCGAGCTAAGCACAGATAGTAAGGACAGGGCTTGCGGGCTCTTGTAGCACTGCCAGTTGCGAGGCACTGTGCGAGCGACGCTGTGCACGCCTGTGCTGCCAACTGCTTCGAGAGCGTCGAGAGCTCGGTCTCCAAGGCCTCGAGGGCTCTCTTCGCGCAGCTGGGCCTATAGGCTCTACCTCAGCCCCCGGCACGGACCACGTCGTACCCCGGGCCCTCCGCATGCACTGCGTGAGCCGATGACCTGGTGTCGACACCTACTGATGCCTACTGCAAAGCTTGAGACTTGCTGACTTGCTTGGGGCCTGCAAATCTTGAAAGGGGTATAGTTATAGTTGCGAACATGAAGGCAGCAAGAAGCAGAAAATGTTTCAAAACAAAACACCAACTTGACCGAAGGAAACTGGCAGCCATGAAAACAGCAGAAAGCAAATTAAGTGGCAGAAGGAATCGAAAGCATTGAAAACCAGGAAGCCGTCAGAACATCCGGGGACTCTCGAAGTTGAAACTAATTCCCTCGTGTTGCCTCTATCGTGTTTCCGCTGGTCCTTCTCTCGAAATTTCAAACTGTTCGGAGGGAAATGATCCTGCCAATTTCTGATTTCCGAGTCCTCGACCTTCCTCGTGTTGCGCTTTCGGCAGCGTATGTCTGTTTCGTATTGGCGCTTACAATTCCAAAATTGCTGGACTGTCTTCTTCCCCGTGCTCCCACTGGCTCCCACCCCTTGCTGTGTGAACACTACAATAACTGTTGTTGGTCGTCCATCTTCCCGCAAAGTGCAGCTTTACGACAGCCCGTCTTTCTAGTTTCTATTGCCTGCAGTTGGAGCCGTGGTGCTCCTCTTCACTGTGCTTCGTTCCATCTGAGCACCAATTGGTATGTATTCTGACTTGTTGTGCCAATTTCCTTGTGCGACCTTTGCTGGTACTTCTTCTTTTGGTTTCGGTCCATCCTGAATTCACTGCGCCCACCATTTCGTCCCTCTCCCTCTTCCTTGAAAGACCCCGGTTTCATTCCGGAGTTTGTCGTCATTGTACGGAATTGTAGCTGAGGGTTTAGCTGGTGAGACTCAAAAGGTAAGTGGTGAGGATCCCACTCCTATGGCTATATCACACATATCTGATGACAGTCGTATGGTTTGGACACACTGACGTGCATGTTTCAGGCCTTATGCTGGGGCCGCTGGTTGGGGCCAGAAGCAGCTAGAAGTAGAGTGTAAAACATCCAAGCATCAACGAGGCTGAAAGGTTTAACGGTTTAGCGTCTGCAAATTTTGCCGAACTAGACTCGCAACAACTGTGCAAATCTGAGTGTGCCTTAACTTTGAAGATTGTCAATCAAAGCGGATAAAGGCTTCTCAAAGCTTCTATTGTTTCAGCCGCTTCCGAAGTTGGGACTTACAAGTGCCAACGCCTAAAAACTTTGTTCGAGCGATGTAATGGCCAGGAATAAGACTGCGGATGTCAGATGTCAGGACGGTGGGGCGAAGGTTGAACCGTAGTTAGGCCTAACTCTCAACGGATGCGGAAAACAAAAGAGCTTGGGGCAGCGCGCATGAATGCGCCTGCTGGGGCTGAGGGAGTCCAGTCTCTGGCCGGTCGCCACATTCCGGAACTCTTCCTCCAAACTCGCCTCAGAGCGGAGCGGCTGAGGCAGCCGCGAATCGAGTTGCCCGGTGCTTTACTGAGCTGCTGTCTTGTTGTCCTTCCAATTCCGAGAGCCGGGCCTCAGTGGACGAAAACCGAGACGGGCTCGGCTTTCCCCCCCCCCCTCTCTTCTCCGTCGTCGCGCCTCCAATCGCATCGTCACATCCTCTCATCTCACAACTCGCCCAGGACCACTCAAGAACGCTGGCAAGAGTCCGGTCCTGCGCAGGGCGCCGGGAAGCCTCCTCCAGAGAGGCCAGTCGCCGTGTTTGCTCCTGTGAGGTCTGCAGATCAGATCTTCGACTGCAGCCAAGCTGCGCTCGGCCTCCGAAGTTTGAACCACCTTGCGGAGCTTGGCAGTTTGGCGCTTGGACATCTCCTTGTCACAAAGGTGACTATCGTTTACGCAATTGCTGCTTGGCGGAGCGACGGGTCTCCTCAAAGGTGGAAACTGCCAGCTGGACCTGGGAAGCATCTCTGCGTGTACAAAGCCATCACGCCTTTCTGGTCATGCAGGAAATCGCCTTCTGCTGCTGGCTGTGGATTTGCTGCTCCACTTCCTTAGCCAAAAAGTGTTCACTTCTATGCATCAGCATCTTAGCACTGCCAAGGTGTGTCCGAGCTTGCAACGCATTGCAAGAATCACCCCTGAGCCTGCTGCACGTGTGCGCTGCCGCAGCAGCTCTTCGCAGGCTGTAGTCCGACTCCTGCCAACTGTGCAATCTTGGGCGGAGAGGTGTTTCGGCTGGGCCGTCCTCAACTTTTCGTCTAGGCCTTCCACGCGTCGGACTAATCCTGCGACCTCTTCCAGCAGTCCAGTGACACTGCCCTGCCAGACAGCATGTCTAATCAAAAGTGCAAGACTACAGCTAAGGCTAAAGTAACCCAAGTTTGAAGTCAAAAGTTCAGAAGCCTGGAGGTCTGCCCAGCGCTCGCGACTGGCCGGCATAGCAAGCTGCTCCTAAACCAGAAGTTAAAGTTCTTGGGAGGAACACGCGAAGACGCTTCCGACCTGAAGCCGCCGCTCGAGATGGTCCAGCTGCCGCTGCACGAGGCGCCGATCCTCGGCCCCCTGGCGCTGGAGCTCCGCAACGACGATTCCAAGCCGGAGCCTCGCCGTGCCGAATTTCAGCTGGGCCGCTCTCTGCTCTCTCCGAGGCCGCTGCTCGGAACCAGCCGGGTGCCTCGGCGTCCTGCAGAAGCAAGACCCTCGCATCTGAAGTTTTCTGCCTCCGGGGCTTAAAAGTGTTTTTTCCAGCGTAAACCGAAACGCCTGTGATGATTTCGGTGGGAGAAGTGTCAACACTAGCACACATAGTCGTGACTCGTCCCTCGTCACGAGGTACGATCCACAGACTTGTCAAACATGTTCAAACTTTAAACATGTTCGGCAAGTATGTGGATCTAGGTTGAATGCATTTATCCTGGAACCCTTTGAACGGTTTAGCACTATTGTACCTTGCAATGTTTTCACAACATCGACAACATTTGCTTGGAATCCAAGTCTTGTTTTCGTCGCACCAAAGAGACGACTTCATCCTTCCTTTCCCCACTAAGCCCGCCCGGGTCACGTCGGAACTACACCCGTCATGGTCAACAAAAACCAATTGCCGGAACAGAAAGGTCATGCCACCCGGCTCCAACCACTGGACTTTCCACAAGCGTGCTGGCTGCATCCACGGGTCGTCAGCTTCGTGCGTTTAATGAATCTGCCAACCCTGCCGCTCAGAGTGCCACAAAGGAGCTTAGTTGCACCAAGCGTATCTTACTTCCTTTTCTCATGAGTTCCCAAACACCCACGCCAGCGATTGGAGCCCTAAGGCATAAGCACCAGAAGATGAGCCAATCAGCCAAATGGTTTTTGTGGCGGCGGAAGGAAAAGTCATTCGCAAGTGTCGGGAGTGCAGTAAAACAGTTTGGGCACTGCGTTTGCCTTTTTCCACGAAAGCTCCCAAAGCCAACCGGTATAGCGACTTGAACGGAACCCTCGCGAACGCTAGCGATTTTAACTGGCCATGCAAACAGCCAAAAGATTGCTTTGGCACGAGGAAAAACCATTGTTGAGTCTTAGCGTGCTTGGAATCCGCGGCCTTGCGGAATGCAGGTGCCGATTTCCAAACGCCAGCGATTTTAACTGGCCATGCAAACGGCTAAATGATTGTTTGGGCACAAAATTACTGCTGAGTCTTAGTGTGCCTTGAATCCGATGCCTTGCGAAATGCAAGTGCCTGTTTTCAATCGCTTGCAATTTTGACTGGCCATGCAGACGGCTACATGATTGCCTGTTTTGGCCCACGCAAGGCAAATATCATTCGTGAGTCTTCGCACTCTTTGAATCCAAACCTTGCGGAGTGCGGGCGCCGATTTCCAAACGCTAGCGATTGGGGGTTTGCTCTAAACGCTAGCGATTGGGGCAACTAAGCAAAGGAGTAAAAGCCCATGAGCGGTTGAACTCCGAACCAACTTCCTTTCGCACGGATTCTGATGCACGATTACAAAGTCAAAACACATTCCTGGGAGATGCCACTGGCCCTTCTCCGCTGGCCCAGGCATGAGGAATGGCTCCTGAAGCGCGTCTCGAGCATCGAAAACATTGCAGTTTCGGCCGGCTGTCCTCTGTGAGTCATGGCACCTGACGCCGATCTGCTTTGCCTGCAGTGTGAGCACGTGCACATGGTGCTTGTGCAGAATCCTACAACTTCAGAAGATCCATGCATCTCCTGGGCTTCTGCTCAAGATCTGCCAAGGAGTGCTCAGGCACACGCGCGGCAGTTGTGCTCGTTTGAACTGGGCTCATCGATCTGCCCCGATCGAGCGGGGATGGTGCCGCCAAGTTCTCAGAGGATCCTCTGCACATCTCTGCACTTGGGCACTCTGGACCACTGGTCGCGTCCCCCAAAGCGCCTCCGTTGGAGGCCCGACCCTTGTCCGCCGGCACGTCACTTTGGACGTTGCGGGGCTCCGTCATTGCGACACTTGGAACCCTCGAGATCTGGCTTTGGTTCTGCATGAGCTGAGGGCTCAGGGTCTAGTGACGGGCAGTTATGCAAGGACCAACAATCAAGCTGCGGTCCTTACCGAGCCTCGGGCGAGGTTCAATCTTGCATGATACTGTGCTTTGCGAGCTTCGGGGGGTTCAAGGATCAATGCTGGTCTTGTTCAGCAGTGACAGGAATCCATGCTGCCTGTAGGGCTGCAAGGTCTCAAGAGTTTTCTGCAATGTGGTGGCCTCCAATGATGCATAACGCTCTGCTTTACAACATTCTGAAAGTTTCCCGTCCACGCGCGTGCTTTGCCACATCTGGACGAGTTCAGAGGTTGGAGCCATTGTGATGGCTACGACATGTGGCAGGTCGAACTCTCGAACGACTGGGCGCAAGAGTTCCGTATCGAACTCTGTCGCCGACACGCTTGGCAAGCCAGAAGCCAAAAAACACAACAGTCGGGAGGCAAACAAGAAGCGAAGCGACAAGGCCGCCATCAAGCAGCAAAACAACCAAAGCGAAAACAAGTCAGAATTGCGAAGCTACTGGTCCAAGAAGCCAGGAAAAACCAACAACCGTTTCACGAATGACTGACTTACCCGCAAAAACTTGTATAAACAACAATGCGCCTCACTTATCAGGGCACATCCCTCACAAATGCGGTTAAACTGCAACGAGCACAGGCGCGACAGCGTGGCCGTGAAGCTCCTGCTGCTCCTGCCGCTGCTCCTGCTGCTGCTCCTCCTCCTGCTGCTGCTGACACAAGTCGTGGTGATGTTGGTCTGCTGCTGCAGCAGAGGCCGCCAAACAGAATGGCCATGATCGGATGACAGTGATGATGACGATGACGATGAAGATGATGTTGACGATGACGACGACCATGATGCTGCTGATGATGTTGCCGCTACTGCTGATGACTATGGCGGTCATGCTGCTGATGACGATTCTGATGACGATGATGGTGCTGATGCTGGTGATGATGTTGATGGTAATGATGATGATGATGATGATGATGACATATGATGACCATGACATGACAGTGGCAAGGAACATGTCAATGATGATATGGCAGTCATGCCGGAGCAGCACCGCCCACCACCACCACCACCACCACCACCACCGCTGCCACCACCACCGCTGCCACCACCACCGCTGCCACCACCACCGCTGCCACCACCACCGCTGCCACCCACGACCACGCAGCAGCAGCAGCAGCAGCAGCAGCAGCAGCAGCAGCAGCAGCAGCAGCAGCAGCACCTCACCAGCAACATCACCGGCAACAGCAGCAGCATCAGACGCACGACTACAGCACCACCAGCACCACCATCACAAGTCTCAAACTCTCCGTAGCATGCAGCAACGAAGAAGCGGATTCTCGGCTTCAGATGCCTTTTGTCAAATCACACGCCAGGCATGCGATCCAACAAACCTAGAAAGAGACGAACGGGTCGCGAAGACCAGAGCATTTACAGTATTGGCCAGTGGATGAGTGTCTTCGAAGCTTGTTTGCATACAGCACTTCCATCTTTGCTATGCAATACTCGCTCCCTTGATGTCCGTTCTGTCCTTGTGCCCTCTGCGAGGGGGTGAAATCTTCTGTCAGACCGGGGATGCCTAGGCAGTGACATCACATGCTCCAGCTCCCTTGTCATCGATGTAGACTTGAAAGCCAACCTGCACATCAGGCAGCAACCCACGGAGTGGCATGCTCTGCTGCGCATTCCCACTGCTGCATGGCATCGGTTCTATGTCATGCAAATCACTTGCATGAGCATTTTCGTGAGCATCTGAACATCTGCATTTGTTAATGTTCCCTTCGCACTGCCCTCTCAACTTGTACGGCGCGATAAAACCTGGACTCAGCCTCCTTGAGGAGCCTGGGAACAATGACATGATATACACAGCAGCTCAAAACATGTATGTTTGTGCGGAGCTGGGGACTTGCCCTCAACTCCACCTCCCGCCACGGAGGGGTTTTATGGTGTTCATCAGTGGCTCTGAGACCTCACTGTTACACTATGTGAGGTCTTTCACTGACACCAGGCAACTCCTGTTCTAGTTTGGATGATTCCGATCTCCGGACGGTGCTTTGCCGTGCGGTTCGGGCTGTTCTCGTAATGTTCTTCCGCCTGCGTGGTTCTGCGGGACTGCACTAGAGTCACTAGAGGATCATGGAGAAGACTTGCTCAAACAGACTAATGCAGACCACATGCTGTGTAAAGGCTGATCGTCCGCTATTATGGAGTTGCCTTCATCTCGTTCATAGCTGCAGAATCATAGCATCGGCAAGCTGAAAGCTCCAGCTTAGAGGATGCGTGACCAGCTGTTTGGCGGTCCGCGGCATGACCCAAAACCCGGATTCGAATCTTCTTGTCTGACCCCTTTTCGGATAGCGAACGGCTCTGGGAATGGCTTTCCAGATTCGTCGGCCGCACGGTCACAGGAGAGAGCACAACAAGGGGAAGGTCGCGGCAGCCGAAGAGCGATCCTTCGGCTGCTGATGTGGGTGTGGGTGGGTGGGCTTTGACGATGGCCGGCGAAGTCTAGATAGTCGTTGCCGCCTGCTTTGAGCCATGCGCGCCATCAAGCACCACTGAAAAAGAAGAGCATGTTGGCTGTTCTGCGGGAATTCCGTTGAAGGATCGAACCGCTTGCTGCTAGCTCAGGGCACAAAAACCGCTCCGCCTGCATGCCCTGCTGTGGAATCAGCATCGGTGTGACATCTGGCCGCCGGAAATAAAGGAGACTATCCTCGCAAACGCAAATCATATAACGATGCTAACACCATACAACCGGCCGACGCTTAGCCGAAACTTTCGCTGTGCTATGCTGCGCTCCTCGGCTATCCGCTTGCCCCGCTTGCGTGCGGCCTCTGCTTGCTCGACAAGACGTGCCACCACCTCGGCAGGGAAGCTCCGCTTTGGATGCCGAAGCAAGCAAAAAGACACGGGACAACAGATTTGAGGGATTCAGAAACCTTGCAGATTCATGCGGATCATGTTGCCTTCTCCGGTAGGATGGCTGTCGGGTCGGGCCGAATAAAGCCATAGCCTTGCCTTCCCGAAAAGAGAAATCAAGTGTACATTGGACATCGCAGGACACCCCTGGCCAGGCTTGCCTCCAGTTCCAAAATGCGATTTGACCTCTGTACATGCCCATTCCCATGGAGATTCGGTTCTCCAACGCATCCTCAAGCAGACTCAAGCACAAGTTTGATTCACGTAAGGCAGTGAGCCGCCTGGGTCAGAGGATGACCACCTTGCAAAGTCATGTTGTAGACCTTGTACTGGCCGCGATCGGTCCTGTCCGGGCTCTCCAAAACAAATGTTCTTCAGGGATTGCCCAGTTTACGAAGTTTACGACTGTCAAGTCTCAATTAGCCTTGAGGGCTTGTCGTTTACCAGGTTTTCGAAGGAATGAGGAGACATGGCACGGGCGCAGGCACATGTCTTAGGGCCGGACCGGTAGATGCCAAACTCAACGGCAATGTCACGCATGTGGACAGGCTGCTGCCCCGCGGCGTTGACCTGCACTTCAGGACGAGGCGCTGCTGCCCAACCACTTTCTCAGATTCTCAGCTGCCTCTTCATGGTCCACCCGGAGCTCGAGCGGGACGCTGGCTTCCACATCATAGCCTGGTTTGCTGCATGCGATGCAGGAAATAAGGCAGAGAATGCCGTCCTTCGTCCATCATGACATAGCCAAATCCATGCCTGCCCACTGCAAGCACTGGGCAGCGCAGCGCTGTGCAGAGATACGAATGCTTCATTTCTGGCCTGGGCGAATAGAACTTCAAGGTTCCAGTGTACCTCAGGTGTTGTCCGCCCACGAATTGCTTTTCCGTCGCGTCCAACTCATCCTGGAGGGCGATGCTCTCTCCTCCGACCTGTCGCACCGGCAGATACCAGGACCCGAGAATCTGAAGGAAGGCTGCGCACCAGAGTAACGTTCTTGGCCCGGAGGGTGTTGAGCCCTCTGTGGAAGTCCTTGGACACCATGAGGCTGAATTCCACCTGCGCTGTTCCGAGAAAGCGAACACAAGCGTCTGAAGAGTCGTGCCTCCATGCCCTTGACCAGAAAGGGAAACCGGTCATCACTGGTAAGTTGCTTCCAGTGGACGAAGACTTTGTTCGTAGGGACCGTGCCCACATGAGTTGGCTCCAAGAACCTCAACGGACATAAGCGACGTACAAGGCACACACACACACCACTCATCGTTAACTTCCGCTGCAAGCGCGGCACCCATACCCCCTCCACTTGTGATAGTAGACGCATGTTCCAAAATGCCGAGCATTGGAATCCACCTGAATGGGCCATATTGAAAGGTACCGAATCGAAAGCTCGTCCGCCAGGCCTGGAAGTCTGCCGGCACAGTTGGAGGGGGTCGCCGCTGTTGCTGCCAGGGATTACCGCCCAAACCACCCAGCCCAGGAAAGGCTGGAAAGTGGGCAGCCCGGTACGGCAAGTTCTGTTTCAGCCATGGCTTCTGAACCGCCCAGACGACCATAGCTCCAACACTGCGGCAGCCACACAAGAACCCATCGAGGCACAGCGCGAGCGTTTCCGATTGTGCAGACCATGAACATGAAAAACAGAACACAGCGACAGAGAGAGAGCGAGAGAGAAACAAAAGGAAGAAAAGAGAAAAACTAAAACGGATGGAAACAATGAAAGCCCAAGCTGATGATAGTGAGTGACTTGGATGAGAGGATGCATGGATGTGTATGTATGTATGTATGCATGTATGTATGTATGTATGTATGTATGTATATTATTATATACATATATATAATATATACATACATATGCTAACCCCCCTCTTCAACCACCGCTCCTCCTACGTTTAGGCTTCTGGTGTATGACCCAGGTTTGACGATAGGTTTTGAAGCTCCGAAGAGATAGCATACGTATATCGGCAAAGCCTTCACTCTCAATTCTTGCGACCCCTCACGCAGATACTCCGGGAGATGATTTCTCCAACGATGAAATTCATTTCTGTCTGAATACCCGAAGCTCAATATGGGCCCGAGTGTTATTCTCTCTCAACGTAGCCTTCACTGTAGTCTCAGATCAAAGCCCCAGCAATACGTATGAATGATCGTGGGCCTTGACTGACTGCTACTCCTAAACAACAATATCCCTAAGACTCACCCTGCCATTAGACCTTGCATCGGCCCCAATGGTGATAGTAGTCTTCGATTTCATGATCCCCAAAAGAGCTTCCTTCTAGATCCACGTGTTATTTCGTATGGAGTAAAAATGCTATGTCGACGGAACCCCAGTATACATCCCCATATTTACTCCCATATCGACCTGAAGGTCAATACAGTAACATACATCAGCCTGATTGGCCTTCTATTTGTAAGGATATTGCAGTCCTCTTGGCGATGCGAATATTGAATTTGACTCCAAGATGGACCTTACTTGCANNGCTGTTCCCATTGGTAACCTTCGTACTGCACAGGATACATCCTTCCACAGCAATCCGAATAGCGGTTTTAGGAGAAACCCCGACCATTGGCCTCAGAGATTATTAATAGGGATGATACCAGCATTTGTTTGTTTACCCCAACATATTGTATATGGCACCCCCTGTAGTATGTAGTATATGATCATCTCGGATTTACTGTCGGACTTGCCCGTATGCGTGTATGTACATTTATGTGTATATACACATGCTGACCCCAAGGTTAAACCTGTACTAAATACCAGCATATTGACGAGGATCGCTAACTGACTCCTGGAACATCAACCCTTACCCTATCCTTGTCATTCGCCCTTATGTCAATGGGAGTTCGCCCTGACAGCAGCCCTAAGGCCATCCATAGTAGGCTTGGTACCACACGTAATCTGACCCCGATGTTTCTCTTATTCAAGTTACAGCCTTAGTCAGCTAGAAGAAATCGTAGTGGTAGCTGTGACAACCCTGATGTCCTGGGTCCTGGTCTGTGTTAAACCTGCAGCACTAGCTGCTACTAGCTCTCTATGTAGCCCAAAACTGATTCGAATAATGTACTGGTGACTACCAATTGTATAGTATTATGCTAAGCGGAACCGAATCCCAACTGCACACGCGGATCATGGAACGAACAAAGCGTGTCTGCATGCTGTTTTGTGCTTCG
>CAJNJA010015466.1:856-11746 GCA_905231915.1 Symbiodinium necroappetens | reverse complement strand
ATAATATATAATATATAATATATGATTTATAATATATAATATATAAGATATAATATAACATAATATAAGGGCTCCTCTCCGGAATTCGTCGGTTCAGCAGTTGCTGCAAAAAGATAGGACGAGCTGCAGTATGGTATCTAGGATTGCTTCCACAAGCCCGTAGCCCTGAAAGCTCTCTTTGAGGGCTCTCTGACCCAGTAGAATGAATTTGTCGTGGCGGAAAGTCTGGATTTTGTTTTGGCGTCACTTTTCGGCTCAGGTCTTTCATAGCCTCATAATGAGGGCCTCATATGGCCTGTTTACGTGCTTAACATCAGGCTTTTTTGAGGCCCCCCTCTCAGAATCTGTTGCCTGATAGAACCCGAAAAATCTAGGGCGACGCTCGAAAAGCCTGAAAACCTGACCCCGCTACGCAAAATCCTAAATTCCCAACCAAGACTAAGAGGACAGTTCAAATCCCCCAGAAATCCTAAACCCGTCTACCACTCTTTAGTAAAAGGAACCCTGCCAAATCCTTAACTTCCCTAAACTCCGACACCTCCTAGAAACCCTGCAAACTTCACCCAAAAAACCCTGAACCTTTGAGAGACTCCTGAGGGCAGCATCGACATCCAGCTCGTCGTCTTTCTTCAACTGGGCCATGAGAATCGAAACCATGGGGCCAATTTCATGCGATCACTCCTTAGCCTCGCTTGGCTCCGGGGCTTTTCTGAGTTTGGGGCCCTGGGCGAGGAGCCTTCGAGCCCTGCTTTGATCGGAGGCCAATGGACCAGTTCCGAAAAAACCCAGCGCCGGCCGAGCTTTCACGCACCCGACCGCCCCCCAAACAATCGCTTGAAGTTCTGGGGCTCGGAGGATTTCTCGGATTCCCTAAACCCTAAACCCTAAACCCTAAACCCTAATCCTTAAACCCTAAACCCTCAACCCTCAACCCTAAACCCAAAACCCTAAACCCTAAACCCTGATTCCCCGCTAGCTGGACCCCGGGGTCTGCCCTGAACTCAGCTGGACGGGCCTTCTGCTTCAGGTACTTGGGCAGGATGTCCGGCCACGATGGCTCTTGTCGCCCCTCCTGAAGGCTCAGAGAACAAGGAGGGTTTAGGGTTTAGGGGTTTAGGGTTTAGGGTTTTTTTTACATGGGTTTAGGGTTTAGGGTTTAGGGTTTAGGGGTTTAGGGTTTAGGGGTTTAGGGGGTTAGGGTTTAGGGAGTATCACCAGCAAGACTACAAACCTTGACACCTCAATGACACCACCATGAAGGCCAGAAGACGACATCATCATCACCAGCACAGGCCCCGGCACCATCATCAACAACACCAAACCTAATATTTTTATCGGCTATCAACATCCCGTGATGTGTTCATACATACATACATACATACCTACTTAGCTACCTACCTACATACGTACGTACATACGTACATACATACATACATACATACATACATACATATATACATACATACATACATACATATGTATATGTGTATATATATATATATGTGTGTGTGTGTGTGCGTGTATGCATGTATATACATAGGCGTGTGTATATGTATATATACACATATGTAGAAATTGTTCCTGTCCCGCGGAAACGATTTCGGCCGAAACCCGTAAATCGGCAAGTAACATTATTGGTCGTCACAAAAAGTGTGGAATCAGCTACTCCTTATATTCCCTGCTTCTTAAATGAGACATGAAACAGCACGGACAAAGGCAAACACTTGTAGTGCTGGTAGAACTCATGATGCGGGGAGTATTAATCTTCGTGAAATCAGCGGCTCCTGCAGTAGTAGGACCCAATGCCAGCAGAACGCAGAACTTTCGGAGTAATTATGCTTATCACGCTGGTACCAGTGGATGATTTTCATGCTCGAAATACTGTCACTTGTCGAGGAAAGATGGGACTCATGGCATCAGCAAACTTTTGCTCATAAGTTGGCAATGCTCGTCATGTTGATGTTATTCACTGTGTTGCAAGCCATAGTACTGCCATGTATGATAGTAACTGATAGTAGTGCTGTTTGAGCGGCTGGTGATACCATACGGCTTAGTCATACTACGAAAGCTCGTAATATTGAATATTTTTGTCCAACCGTTAACAAAAAGGGCAGCACTACCAGGATTGACTTGGAAACATTATAATAGGACCCAATGATATTCACAAAATCATCAGCGTCAGTTCAAACAGCCGTACAGCTGTTTGCATCAACAGCTGAGGTCACTGGCACTAGAACGACCTCGTCAGCTACCGCTACAGCTAACACTACCGCCATCGCTGCACCAACACCACTACTACTACTACTACTCCTCCTCCTCCTGCTGCTGCTGCTGCTACTACTACTGCTACCAGTGCTACTACTGCTACTACTACTGCTACGACAAGACGAAGACGATGACGACTGCTACTGCTACTGCTCTTGCAACACTCCACATTCCATCCAAAAACCTGAAAAGGGAGATCCCGCAGAACATAACGACGGACGATACCGCAGATAACATTCATCGCCAGGCCTTGATGAGTAAAGCCCCAAAGGCATCAATGTCAAACATTCTGCAGCCCTAAACCCTAGAATCCCTAGGACTATTAGAACCCTCAACATTCCAAAACCCGATGCCACAGGTCAAAGAGAGACCCTGTCTCCCAAACGCCTCTTCGGGCGCTTCGGCGAAGGAGGCTGCATGGCTTTTCGCCACCTTAGGTCCGAAACGACCCCTCTGGTTATTGAAACAAATCTTCTACCTGCAACTCAACCTCTTCGGCTGGACTTCACGGATGCTTTATTATGCATTCGTTTGGTATTCCTGTGGGTCTCTCTTGGGCGTTGCCGGGAGAGCTTCAGGCAAGCAGCAGGAAAGAACGGAGCGATTGAGAGATCCTGCAGGCTTCTCTGAAGTGGCAGTGGCTACTTCTTTGATAAGATCTTCCAACACGAAGCACTGGGACCCTAAGGCAACCTCCTTGCAGTTGCACCAGATGTCCTGCAGGCAGTGGGAAATCGAGCGTCTTAAAGGCGAATGATTTGCAGGTCTTACGGCTATCGGCAACCTATGACAAGCACTCAACACAACTCCTAAACACTCTGAAAGCATTGCCTATCGGCCCCTTGGGAAACCTTGCAAAAGCTTCCGCAGGCAGGCCACGAACAGCGGTTTCACCGTCACCCAAGCAGCACTGGCCGGGAAGTAGCCTGCCGATAGAAGTTTAGGGCACAATAAAAGTACCGCTGAAAGCTTAGAAATATGGACTTGGGTGTGTGGCTCCAGGATTTTGGGACAAGCTTAGGGGCTGGGGTGCAGGCTTGGAGCAGTGGAACCCGGGTAACCCGAAACGCCGTGCGCCCTCAATCCGTAAACCCTAAACCCTAAACCCTGAAACCTAAACCCTGAACCCGGAGATGTAAAGATACGAGCAACCGCAAAGTTCCGTCTCCGTGCCTTCCGGGCTCGGGAGCAAGCAATGCTGGACCTCACCCAATGGTCTCAAGGGTCCCCCTTGAGGGCTTCTCTGCCGGTCTCTTTCAGGGGCTTTGCAAGTATACTATAAGATGCCGCATTTTTTGGGTTTTTAAGGTTTTGGAGCCACTGGGTAAAAAAAGACTGGAAAAGACTGGAAAACACAAAGGATGAGGGTTAGGAAAAATCTAGACCCTAAACCGTCCCTAAGCCCAAACCCAAACCCCGAACCCTAAACTAAACTCTGAACCCTGTACCTTGCCTGTGCCTTTTCGAGAACCCTATGAATAGACCGTCAAAAGGGAACCCTAAAAAAGGTAGGTCTTCTCGGCTACGGTGTGAAGCCAAACTCTGGGTTCTGACTGTAGGGTGTGGCCCAGGGCCACGGTTTAGGGTTTAGGGTTTAGGGGCCCGCCCCACCCTTTGACAGCAACAAAGGGGTTGATGGGTTCTTCGAATGCTTTGGGGTTCAGGGTTTAGGGTTTGGGGACGGACTCTTCCAATGATTTAGGGCTTAGGGATGTTTGCTTCAAATGGTTGAAACGATTCTGCGGGGTTTGGTTCCAAAGGGTTTTTTCAAGCTTTAAATACTGAAAAATGCTATTTCTGCCGTAGCTTAAGCTGCAAACAGAAGACCCTGAACCCCAAACTTTAGATTCCTTAAGCCCTGAACCCTCAATCCTACTGGTCCAGCATCCTAGCTAACCTTTAAAGTTATATACGGTTTAGGCTTTAGGGTTTAGGTTATGATACACCAAAGGGGGTAAAGGTTACTTACCCCGCGACATACTAACCTTCACCCCAGGACCAGCCATTCCAAAGTTCGCGGACGCCCTAAGGCCCTAAGACCCTTCGCAGGGCATGTGGGGCGCAGGCACAGCCCACCATGGCTCAAGAGGGGTGTTGGCTGGAGGCTGCCATGGAAATGTTGGGTTCAGGGGTTAGGGGAGTTAGTGGGTTGGTGTTTAGGGGGGGTTAGGGGTTTAAGGGTTCAGGGGGGTTAGGGGTTTAAGGGTTCAGGGGAGTTAGGGGCTGGCACCATGTGAAGTTGGGCATCTGTTTCTCTGTGTTGGGTTTACCCAGACACACGTGAAATGAGGTTCACTATGAAATGCAATATAATTCAAGGGATAAAACAGGCGCATAAGGGAAGAAACATATATGTATGCAGTGACATGCGCTTGCTGTCTGTCTAAGTGTATGCTGTGCCCGAGTTAGTTTCACTGGGCCTTCGGCAGAGCTTCCAGTTTCTGGGATTTGTGGGCCACTCGTTCGTGATAGTGCCTTACAGTTGGTGGGTTGGTTGTCTTGGGTTGAGAAGTTGGGCCGAGGTGGCTGCAGTTAAGGACGGATTTTCTGTGCGCCCAGGTCCAACCATCGAGTGTGAGCTAAAAGCATCAGGTTTGGGGGCTAGATTCCAGAAGTTCCACAATCAGAACCATCACAGACATCCAAAACAGCGGCCACAACGAAAGCAATGACAACAGTGATGCTGCTGGTGCTGGTGCCGGTGCTTGTGGTGTCGGCAGCACTATCAGGCGCCTCGATCGCAACGACGATGGCGGTGATGATGATGATGATGGTGATGACGAGGATGATGATGACGATGATGGTGATGATGATGATGCTGATGATGATGATGATGATGATGGCGCTGATGATGCTGATGATGCTGATGATGCTGATGGCGCTGATGGTGCTGATGGTGATGATGATGATGATGGTGATGATGATGGGAACGTTCTCACGCAGTAACAAACATGTGTTTTCTGCCTCGCGTCCTATCACATTTCTACCGGTAGACCACACGGTCCCCGAAGATCTGGGAACGTTGTCTCGCCTATAAATGACCAAATCACCGACATTATATTCGGCGTCAACGCAGGAAGCGTTCCTCTGTATAGTGCCTTAGCTACCCGGTTTACGGATCGGCAGATGTTTTCAGGCGGTCGCACTCTAGGACCGGAGAGGATGTTTCGGATCGGAGGAGAGTTGTTTTGAGTCGGGCATTGGCTGTTGTGTATGAAGCACCAGGCGCAAGTCGGATCTGTTTGGCTTTTGGGAGTTGGGACCGCTTCTTAGGCACTCATGCATGCACGCACACTCGCTGGCGAACACGGGACCTGCCGCACTCTCCTGTGCACATTTAGGCCCCTGGGAAAGGTTTGAAGCGCACACAAGTAAGTGTCCTGAAGGGGACAGGAAACCGTGGCATGTGGCAACCCAGACTAATTATGCCGGAGCACATCGGACATGGGAAATCTGGAGCCTTCGGGATCGCCGTGCAGAATCTCGCACTAATATTATGATTTTGCTGGTTTTTCGTCCAAAAAGCCAATCCTTCCATGTTGGAGTGGCCCTTAAGGAATCTGAGACCTAGCTAAGTTTTTCGGTCTGTCATGTTCTGCATGGCATGTCCAGACCTGAGCAGCCATTGTTCCTCACCTCTTCCAGCCTGTGTTGATGCCGCTGGTTCCTCGATAATTTGGGGGAGCTCGAAGCAAGGATGTGCGAGGGTTCCACAGCAAGACCGAGGGTTTAAGCATGGTGGCCATGTTCCGCAGGAGGGCGCGATGTTACGCGCAACTACGGCAAACTCTATGCCGAGTGCGAGCACATCCTCGTCCCCGGAGTGCGCAGGGGGCTCTCTGGCACGCTACAGAAAACCCGGACAAACTTGAGCCAGTCAGCCTTCGGCTTGGGCTGCGGTCTCGTATGTATGTTGAAGGGGCAAGCCAAATCAAAGATTTTTTTGAGAAAGGCCAGTGTCTCCTGAGCTGCACGTGCCGCGGATGCATAGTCAGCGAAGTCTGATAACGGCATGTTCAGCAGGATTGGTTTGCATTGGTTTGGGTTGAAGTACTTCTCATCCGGGCGTGGATTTTCTGACACTTTGCGGGACAGCACCTTATCCGTTACTAGCAGGGTGCGACGCTAAAACCAATTACTCAAGACAAGATGGCACGCCCATGCTTCCGATGCCCTTAGCCGTCGCGACAAATCTATTAGACTCTACCACGTGTCGCATATACAGTGGAGTCGTCTCATCGTACCGGGCCTGGTAAGTCCCTAGACTCTCAGACACATCGGTGTCTGATCCTGGGGCTCTTGGTGCTTGAGTAGCGCATGTTGGACAGGACTAAAGCCTTGGTGTCGCGCGTCGTTCTTCGTGGTGACACACTCACCTAGCACTGTTTCCATCTCCTCTGTATCCGAGGGCTGAGTTTCCTGGACAGTTGTGCGTAGTAGCGCTTTAAGGCTGAGGAGATTCTACAGGCGCATTGCGACGTTGCACCCCCCGCTGAGCTAGGTACTGCGCAAAGTCACCCCAAAAAGGAGCGCCGTCGGTGACGATGTTGGTCGGATGCCCCGCCCAAGAGGCCCACCTCTCCGTTAACGCCTTAAGACACTGACGAGCACTACAGTAGGGTTTCCTCTGCCAGACTCAGCGGTTGCTACCTGCTGGAAACTCGTCCCACATCAGCTACAGTTAACCCACTCCTACCGTATGATTGAACTCCCTCGGGCACAGAGAGTCCCGTGAAACCGGACGATGTCGCGGCACTGCAGCGGTGTCCAGGCAAGTCTTACACCTATGTATTGGAGCTGGGCGGCCTTTGTGAACTCTTTCGATGCTGCACCCTGCCTAAGGACTGGAATTATAATAATATCGCCCGGGAAGATGCCCGAAGGCTCTTTGGAGGCGGCTGACAGCGCATGCGGCAGGGCTCTCCATGCCGGGTCCGCCCTGTGGTCTTTTCCCAGATCGCCATCTATCTGGCTTGGCTGACTGGGTGGGGACTCTGCGTCTTCGTCTTCATGCGCAGACGCGGTCTCGTCCTTCGGGGCACTGGACGGACTGGTGGGTGTGCCGCTTGACTCTACCTTAGTCGGGCGGCTGGCGTCTGCAGCGTTCTGCTCTGACCTGAGCCTGCCGTGCCGGCCCGTTTCCTCATGACTAGCTCCTGGCAAATGCTGCGCCACGCATGTCCTTCAGATGCTCCCGCTTTTGTTTCTCTTTATGCTGCAACACGCATATCCGTGTGCAAAACTCCCAATCGCGATAGGCTGAGGCGGTCTATATATACACAGATATACGAACGCGTCTTTAGCTCTGCAGGTGCTGCACTGCTGCCTCATGGGGTGGCCTGACATTTCAGCCCTGCAACACTCGGATTCCTGGTGAAACACGAACGTCGCAATCCAACCGCTCCACTACCACCGCTCCGCTACCAACTTGGAAAGAATGTCGGCTTCTGGAGTTGCAACGCGGAATATGTAGCACTACTTTTTGACTTGAACTCAAGGCACCTGCGGTAAGCAGGTAATGTCTGTCTGGATCTGATGCCATGCTAGTGCATCTATGAACCTATACAAAGCACTGCAGACAAGCTTCTGAACGAAAGACAAGGGAATTTCACACATGTGTACAGGCATTACCTTCTCCTGTGTCACCCGCCTTCGATAGAACTGCTCTATTTCAGAGGTTTTTTCTTTACCAGTATTGGGCAGTGGCAAAAGACTGCTGCAGGTGGCAGGTTCTGGGATAGTGTCAGTAAGTTCATGTTGTTTGTGTCATCCTGGCATGCTAAAGCCAAGCTACTACTCCTGGAGAAGCTGCGCAAGATGTGGATTTCCAAGCCAAGATGCTCAGCTACAACTGTGCGGTCGAGAAGCCGCACCCCAGCGGCGTGTAGCCACGGAAAAGGTGCCAGCAGGCCCAGTAGCCGCCTCCTGACAAGGCACCGTTCAGCCCGAACACTTTATTAACCCCAAAACCAAAACCTTGAAGGGACCACCACAAGAGTAAGAAACGAGACACCTTCTATATTCTATGGTCTTGACAGTCTTTCTTTGATCATGGCCAAGCCAAGCAAGAGGCTCCGGCCTCGCGTGGCTGCCCCCACTCAAGCGCGAAGTCCTCTCCTGCTACCATCTCCAGCTGGTGCTGACCTGGGTAACAGATGCGTTGAGGGTTAGGGGTTTAGGGCTTCGACTCTCGCAGCCTGGACAATCCGGGCGAGCCGTCTTTCGGGTTTCGACTCGCACACTCGCTTAAGGAAGAAACCGATTGAGGGTTAGAGCTTTGAGCAAAGCTTGGGGGCGGCTCCAAGCCTCTTCCAAGCAAGGCATTAAGTTTTAGTCGTTAAGGGTTCCCCTTAGAGTTTATGGGGTGGCGGGACTGCGCATCCAAAACGACAGCCGTTTCTTCTTAAGAAGCATCCTGCCACACAAGACATTAGGCGCATGCTCAGGAAGGACACCTGCAGAATGATCTGATGGCGAAACTAGCCATTTGGAAGATCCCATGGGCTAACTACGTAGGGGCCAAGGCGAGCATCGTACGACGATGATGATGACGAAGAGGATGACGATGATAGTGGTCATGATGATGACGACGATGGAGATGATGTTGTTGATGATGATGGTGATAAGGCTATGTTAATGCTATGTTAATGTTAATGCTCATGTTTATGCTGATTTTGATGATGTTGATGATGATGGTGGTGATGATGATGGTCATGATGATGATGAGGAGGAGGAGGAGGATGATTGTGATGATATAGTGATGATGGTATTGGCGGCGATGAAGAAGGCGATGATGCAGCAGTACTTCGGCGACGACGACGACAGACACGATGGCGACTACGATGATGACGATTGGGGCATTGGTGGCATCTTTGCATATAGCGATGATCTCGGCGGTGGTGATGAGACTGATGGCAATAACTGCGATATTGACAGTGATACCGCCTTTGACAGTTCTGAAGTTGGTCTTCATCCTGATATCACTGCAACGAAGAAGAGGACAATGCCAGTAACAAGAGCATGGTGTCGCTAGTGGTGTGGGTGGGTGGTGCCGGCAGCGGCAGCAGAAGCAGCAGTAGCCATCAGGACGACAGTATCGACATTGACAATGTTAGACAGCATGGTCGTGGAAGTAACAAAAGTTCCCGACATGGCTGCGAGATAGGTCGTTTTGACAGTTCTATTCTAACCATACCTTCGACCCTAAACCCTTCTGCTCCGTTCTTGCACTACCACCGGCATTACATAGGAGCCTCAGACACCTTTGTAGACATGATGCTGTGGAGGCGCACTTCATGGAGCTTTATCGCCTTAGGCTTTGGGGGCGTTTGAGGGTTTAGGGTTCAGGGTTCAGGGGTTAGGAGTCTGGAGATGTAGGGCTTAGGGTTTAGGGCCATTTTAGGGGTTTTTAGGTGTGGGTTCGGAAGCCACATCACTGGTGGACGCTGGTGGACACTGCCCTTTTGCCTCGCCCGCTTGGGTCTCAAGATTCTCAAGTCTGCAGCGGGGGCGCAGTATATTGTGCCTGCGGATTTCGAGAGCCTGCTCCCAGAAACCTGACGAGACCTGATATACTTCGCCTCATTTTCTGTGGTCTTCTTCAAGTCTACTTCCGTGCATGGAAACCCTGCCGAAGACCAGGGCAACAGGTATCTGAAGTATGATGACAAGCATACCACAGCAATACCCTGAGTGAAGATTCAAGCGGTGATTCCTGCAATGGCGGCTCCTAACAACAAGCAGTGTCGCCCTTGATTAACACGATGACTGTGGGTCTGGGCTGTTCAGGGCTGGGCCCTTGCCTTGGCTCTGGGTTGCCGTTTAAATTGTTCGTTCGTCTGCGTTGGACCATGGACTCGTGCAGGGACACTGAGCGTCTTACTCAGAGCAGGGTGTTGGGATAGGTAAATCATGAAGGGCTATCAGGGGATGTATAAGCAAAAGACTACTCAAGCTTCTGCATGACTCTGCTCCTCGAATCCGCGGCTCTGCTGTGCTGGATCAAATCGAAACGTCGGCTCACACGACACAGAGCGGGCATCTCTGCTTTCGATTTCGAGACGAAAACCGCACCAACAACTGCCCCAAAGCATGATCTCTGAGGCCTTGCAAGGGGCTCATCGCCGCAGGTAGGAGCAAAGATTCGCAAAGCCGCGCTTCGCCAACGCAGCCGAAAGCTCCCGGGGCCCGAAAACCATCTTCAGCTCCTTCCCTAAACCCTAAACCCTAAAAACCCAAAGCCCTAAACCCTAAACCCAAAGCCCTAAACCCTCAAAGCCTGAACCCCCGTAGCACCTCTATCAGCGCACTAAGGAGCTTCCGGGACAAGAGCAGGTTCGGCGAGATCTCCAGGCGGAGGTCGCTAAAGCTGTTTCTGCAATGAACGATGTAAAGAAACAAAGACCTGCGCATGCATACATACATACATACACACATACATACATACATACATACATACATACATACATACATATATACATATTTGTGTGTAGTCTTACTGATATTCATTCATATATATATATACACATATATATATAGAAACATGTATGTATGGATGGATGGATGGTTGGATGGACGGATGGATGGATGGATGCACGGATGCATACATATATGTGTATATATATA
>CAJNJA010015465.1:0-11746 GCA_905231915.1 Symbiodinium necroappetens | reverse complement strand
GTACTAGCACTAGTACTAGCAGTAGTAGTAGTACTACTACTACTATTACTACTACTGCTACTACTGCTACTAGTATAAGTACTAGTACTACTACTACTGCTACTACTACGACTACTACTACTACTACTACTACTACTACTACTACTACTCCTGCAGCTGCTGCTATTGCTGCTGCTACTAGTACTACTACAACCACTGCAATTACCACGACCACCACGACTAGTGCTACTACTGCCACTTCTCGTACTACTACCACTACTACCACGACTACGACGACGACGACGACTACTACTACTTACTTCTTACACTGTTTTAGTGCTGTACGATTATACTACCATACAATTGTACTACTGTACTACTACTTCTTCTTCTACTACTACTACTGCTACCACTACTACTACTACTACTACTACTACTACTGGTACAACTGGCACCACTTCCATTACGACGACGAGTACTACCACGACTCTTACTCCTGCTCCTCCACCCCCCATCGCCACTGCCTTCTTTTCATGTACAACTGCTATGGCCACTGCTACCACCAGCACCACTCTTAAAGTGCTGCCTGCTCCTACGCAATTGAAGCTCGTCTTCGAATCCGTGAATCCGGCGGCAGAACTCGTCGTAATCGTCACTGCCGTCCACTTCGACCGCGACGATGACAATTACGACCGTGAACCGCAACGACGACGTTTCTCTGTAGTTTCATAGCCGTTGCCGGTTAGAGCAGGGGCACACTGATGACGCCGGCCACCTGCCTTGCGTAATGGCGTGCGATTCAGATGCCCTTCAACTTTCATGTTGCGATGGACTGTACAGCTGCCGTTTGTTGGGTTGTTTTGAACTTGTACCAAGATGCAGGTCCTGACTGAACTCGAAAGACGAGTTGGCCGAGAAGCGACAGCCCGTGCTTGGACGTCTGAAATGTTTATGCAGTACCTGGAGCAGTCCGCTTATGAGGCCAGAGCGAGGCTTTCTTCAGCTCTTAAGTAGTGTAGCAAAAAATGTGCTCGACGCTTGGCCATGGATTTTCTCAGTCTATTGCGCCGCTGCATTGCTGCCACATTGCATGTGCTGCGAGAGCTTCATGCGGAGCGCAAACCTTGGTTCTGCAGGAAAAGCGTCCTTTGCAAGCTTCTGTCGTGCAGCAGTACCTTGCGGCCGGTGCCTGCCCTTCGATCTCGCAAAACGGGGCCTCAGCCCTCCTGCTGATCCTTTTTTGCAGCTGTTCGAAACTTCGGAATTGGTCGTGAAGTTCTTATTCATGTCCGTGTGTCTTATATGGAGCCTGCTGCGCGTACATTGTAAGGATGGTATTGAATCCGTACTCCAGCTATGAGGAGATGGTGCCGATTTGTCGCATGGTCCTGCAAAAGAGGCCCCAAGTGGTCTGTCAGCGCGACGGCTTCAAGCTCTCGCCGCTGGAGCCTCGGCTGATCGACAAAAGCGCGCGGCAATGATAGAGAATGCTGTGCAAATTCCGGAAGGAACATGGCCTCACGGATAGGTTAGCCTGTCGACCTGTCCGAGCCGAAAGCTGGAGCGACGCTGCACTTTTTGCCGCAAATGTGTGAGGGCTTCCTGCCCAGTCTCTAAACTTGCGCTACAAACTCATGCGCTTACAGCTGCTGTGCCTCCAAATCGATACTATGGTCATTCCCACCCCTCGCCAAGCCCTTGCCCCTGTGCACGCCAAGCTTGACCCGCTCCACGAAGATCCAGCTCATCAATTGCGCCGTGGGTGCCCTTAGGGGTTGCAGATCACAGCGCTCAAACTGTGAAAGAAATGCCTTTCCTAAAAGGTTCCTGACCATCGCAGGGCTCCTTGTGGGTTCAGCGCAAAGGCTTATCGCAAGTTTTGGGGCATCTGGCTCGTCTCAAAGGGCTCCGTTGACAGTTTGTCCTTCGTAGCTGGACCAAGGATTGGGCCTCCGACTACGAAAATATTGCTGCTCAGCATAATGTCCCACCAAACCCGGCAGCGCTTCTGGCCCTTCTGCCGGCGGTGGTGGAACTGGCCCCGGAAATGGTCACATAGTCGCACAACATGTCGAGAGGTGTGTAGAAGCAGTGCTGCTTTCCTCAGCCAGGCTGATGCATCCGGGGCTAGATGCCTGAAAGTCAGTGCCACTGGCATCACAGGAGACCTTAACGATCAAACGCTTCTGCAAGATAATGCCAGCCAGTCATCCAGCCCGCCATCATGGCACCTGTAAGTTTTTAGACTGAAGCCGCGGCCCTTGCAGCTTTAAGGCATAATTTTCGTCCTTTCTTTTTTGTACCGTTTGCAATGTGGGTCGCAAGGAGAAGCCCGGCCCGAAACTTCATTGCGCTTCCTCGAGGGTGATCGTGTCCGGTGCCGCGTGGAGGACCGTGAGACGAGAAACGGAGATAGGAGAGACAGGACGTGTAGAGATCCGACGGCAAGCCAAGGCCGGCTAGTAACAGGCATAGCTCGAGCATATTCGGCATATGTTCGGCTGCAGTCCTTGTAAGAGCTCTCGCCCATTATCGCCCTCGCAGCAGCTGTAGCAACGTCGCAACACGAGTTTATGAGCGAACGCCCCATTGCAGCCAACACGGCGAACACAAGCCGCTATACCAAGCAAGTCTAGTTCGGCGATATTCAAAGTAGTTACGTTGTTCAGCGAGGCATCAGCTGGCTTCTCAGGAGGGGGTTCGTTCTCGCCCTATTCTCGCTCTGTCCGTACTTCTCGTCTAGTGGGTGGACGACGAACACGAAGCACCTGCAGATGCTCGTCCAGTTCTCCAGCATGTTTCAAGTTCGCTTGAGGCTCTGAAGCAAGCATGAGAGGTGAACAGGCAGCGCAGCTGGTCGGTCCCTATCGGCGGTATTCTGCGGTGTTGCCGCAAAACTGGACATCTGCTGGATGTCGGACTTGTCGACCCACTCGATACGGAAAGATGCAAAGGCTGAGCGAGTTCTGGACTCGTAACCCGCCGCCAACGCAGCCATGCGTCGAATCCCTGCCGTCCAAAAATTATGACACACTAGACCAATTGCTCAGGATCCCGCGCAACCATCGCCCTGAGTAGAGGAGCCTCGCAGGATGAGCGTCTGTAAAGCACAACTCCATCCAGTACTTGACGTCATCATGTGTGGTCAGAGAGCAGGAGTCGCAAGTCGCAGCACATGGAACTTGTTGAGTTGTGCGAGCTGGAGATGCAGGTAAGCATCTTCCACTACGCAGGGTAATATTCCGTCATCTTGTGACACGACCTGTTGACCAATCGGGTAAAGGTCGTTCAATAGGTATAGTTGATCTGCTCGAGGCATACTTGTTCGAGATTCATGTGTGTTCGAGCTTCATTGGTCGACGGAGTTCTTAAATAACATTAAAACAGTGACGATTGGGAATTTGTCCTTGCGTGTTGAAGCGGACTCTGCACAATTTGCTACTAGGTTTGGTACAGGAGGCCAAGACACAGCGTAGATCTAGGTGACTCTGCGGTGTTGGAACGTGAACAGTGCCTCTGCGCAGGCTCCAGGAGGTACGACTGCATGGGAAGAAGGTACCATCGTCGCGCTATGGTATCGGGATGCTTGAATGCAATCCTAGCTGCTAGCTGTCCAAGCCTTTGTGAAGCAGTGATGGTTTCTCGACGAAATGACCGCCAAAGTTGTTCGCTCTCACATAACTTGCTAGGCTTTCTGTGTTGCCGTGGCCTGAGATTGCAGAGCCGAGAATCTGCTGGCAACAAGGACAAATGTTGGCCTGGAAGTTTTCCTGGAGCGCCATACGAAATAAAGCTCGACATTGGACAGCTGGTCTATGCACTTTCGGACAACGATGTGATGATCAGAAGTGAGGCGCCACGAACTCCCAAGAGTTGCCATCGTACTCATGAGTGCTGTGCCAGCGAAGGCACAAAAGGCTCCCAGCGCGGGACTACCGACAAAAGCATCAGGTGGCCGCTTTTGCAAGCGGCAGAGAGAGGACGGCAGCCTTTCAGCTTCAATTTAGGGGTGGATGTAGTTGCGACTGGTCTGGCTTTAGTGACCTGTCGCGCGAAACCTGCTGAGGTTGGGAGTTGCTGGACACCAAGTCTGGAAAATCTCGGGCTTGCTCACCGCCGGACTCCGACGAGGACTAAGATCTTTGATGCCTCGGGGGCCGGTGCGAGTTGCTGCAAGCATGCGTGGCTTAACATCTGCTAGTGTAGATGCATACTGCCTGCCTAACTCGGTTGATGGGCAAAAAGGATATGTGCAGTGGGTCCTGCTGCAGGACTGAGAGTTTCTTCGGCATCTTGACATGCTGGATAGGATTTTAATATTTTTTCGTGCACGCCACTGGTTGCATGTTCAGTTAGGTCCGGTTGCTTTGTCAAAGATCTCGCGCCCCGTGGGCCCGTCCTTTCAAAGCAGAGCCTGGGGTCATTGTCAGTACTCTCAGTGCTCAGGAGGTTGCAAGGGTTGTCTACTTGTGCTGCATGGCCTAGCAGTGGAAAGATGCGGACAATGACCCATGACAGTCAGAGGGTTGTGGTCTCGACTTTGTATCGACTGATTTGCTCGACGACAAATGGCGAGAGCGGTGCTGCAAGCTGGGGGCGCTCGGATTGGTTTCTACACAAGCCCTTGACGAGAGGGGGGTTGACAGCTTGACGAGGGGTCATTTTGGAACAAGGGGTCTGAGATTTGCACGATTTTGCACGTAATGAATTCCCGGGCTACATGCAAGAAGATGATAAATCCTTCGATAGTTTTAGGCTTGCCTGGATGAAGGGCTGTACTTGTTTTGAAGCGCCGGACGTTCAGGCTCGACCTTCCTTTGCAGGCCTGCTTGAGGCTACTCGTGTTTCGATGGCAGAGCCACGTCGTAGGATCTTGGGACATGCGCCGGATGACCTCTGCAACATGCGTCCAGGCCGCTTCGTGCAGATCTTTGCCCATCTTCTGAGACTCGGCATTTGGGAAGCGAGAATGCCTAGTCAGTCTTGCGTGAGATTGACCGGTTCGTGCTCGTTTGCTGCTTTCTCTTAGTCTTAGCCTTAAGTTCAATCTTGCATGCGCATTCGTGCACGTTATCCCTGCGGTGTTTGGCTTCGGTGCGCAGAGAAACATCGGAAGGGTGTTTTGTGCTTGTGATGGTGGCCTTGAGGCTTTGTTTGTGTGGTGTGTTTTCAGGGGGTGTGTGGCAAGTGGAGAACACTGTCCCATCAGCCAGTCCATGCACGTCTCTTGACAAGACAGCCCTCTGAACCTTCCCAAAATTCAACAGACTCTCAACTCCAGTGCATGCCTTTCCCAGATCAGGGGACTTAGTATGCTGGGTTAGAAGTGCTTTGCTTGAGGTTCTAAGCTTCTACGTCCACTTACACACTTACCAAATGCCAGAACTCTTTAACGTAAAATGTGGGCTTTTGCTGGTTAGACAAGAGTTCTGCAAGTG
Organism: Symbiodinium necroappetens; assembly: GCA_905231915.1. Taxonomy (NCBI): domain Eukaryota; class Dinophyceae; order Suessiales; family Symbiodiniaceae; genus Symbiodinium; species Symbiodinium necroappetens. The sequence goes on along the minus strand of CAJNJA010015465.1, from coordinate 6,329 downwards.
AGCCGATCGTATGGTTGGCTCAAGTCTTTCAGCTCTCTCTGTGCTTGGTGTCAGGGCCACTGCCAAAAAAGTTTGAGCAGGGCGAGCACTCCGAAAGGATGGAATGCAACCTTGATGTCTTTCTTCGGCGCTGCGTCTCGGCGGGAGGCCCGTATGTCGTCAGCTTTGCCGATGCAGGGATCGGCACCGAGGCACCTTGCGGCCTTGGCTTCGCAGAATTGGTGGTCAGGACACGAGTGTAGGGAAGAAAATCTTGCAGCGGCAAAGAGGGTGATCACCTGCCGGCACGCTTGGTGGTTTTTCTTGCTTTTCGGCGGAAAGGCAGAAGGCCGGGCTTGACCAGCTGGAGGCATCGAGGAGGACGTCCGTATATTGAATGAGGTCAGCGAGGAGCAGCTTGAAAGGCTCCGGAGAGCGGTCGTTAGACGGCCTTGGCTCGCGAGGAGGCACGCAACCACGGCTCCGTCTATGGAAATACGCTTAGGTGCAGCCCCTTTCGTAGATCCCACCTTCCGCACGATGTCCGACTCGAAATGACTCGAAGGAGGGCCAGTTTTGCAGCGTCAGCGTGCGACCGATGAATCTTGTTGTCCGGTTGAGGCGACACAGGCCCATGCTAGCCAAGGAGTAGGTTGTTGCTGTCGCTCTTGCACACCTCAGTCACAGTCATGTTCTTGTTTGTGGTGGCTCGTTGTTTCCTGGTTGGTGTTGATGGCGGACATGCCCAGAGCAGGCGATTTCTCGTTTTTTGTTGGCGATCCGCCGGGGTCCTCACGGGGCTCCGACGACTGCTCTAGCTTAGATTTTGTAATATGGAAAATAAAGCTTTAGATTATTACGTGTTCGTTCCTATTAGTTGAACTCATGTGGGGCTGTCCTAAAACCGCTGTCTGTAAGTTTATACAAACCTGAAATCGACCATAGAAAATATGCAAAACCCTCGCACACGATAGGTGCGCGAGAGCGGCGCGGTAGATATGCGAAGGGGAACTGCTAAAGTTGCACTACAACCCAGCACACGCGATCCAGCCAGGACCCGAAACGAGGCATGTCCAGTACTAAAGCTGTACTACAACCAGGCACAATCCAGCCAGGAGCTTGAACGAGGCATTTCCAGTACTAAAGTTGTATGACAACCCAGCACAATCCAGCCATACCACCAAACGAGGCATACTAAAGTTGTACTACAACTGAGCCCAATCCAGCCAGGACCGCAAACGAGGCATTTCCAGCATTAAGGTTGTCCTGCAACCAAGCACAATCCAGCCAGGACCCCAAACCAGGCATTTCCAGTACTAAAGTTGTACTACAACGGAGCCCAATCCAGCCAAAACGCCAAACGAGGCATTTCCAGTATTAAGGTTGTACTACAACCCAACACAACCCAGCCAGGACCCTAAAGGAAGCATTTCCATTTCTAAAGTTGTGTACTACAACCAAGCACAATCCAGCCAGGACCCTGAACGAGGCATTTCCAGTACTAAAGTTGTACTACAACCAAGCACCCCAAGCGAGGCATTTCCAGTACTGAAGTTGCACTGCAACCAAGCACAATCCAGCCAGAATGCCAAGCGAGGCATTTCCAATACTAAAATTGTACTACACCCCAAACGAGGCATTTCCAGTACTAGAGTTGTATTACAACCGGCTCTCCGGCCTTCCTCACAGCTCATAAATAAAAGACAGAAAGAATAAGCTGTCTGCTTGCCTGCCTGTCTGTCTCTGGGTTTAGACCTAAGGGTTTACGGCATGTTTGTATAAGCAGATCACTAGAAATCATCGATTTCTGAAAAGGTTTAGGAATCGTTCCAAATGCCCAGGAGTCTGGCATGGCCCAGGTTGAATCTTTGTATAAGCAGTGATACCAGAAATCGTCGATTTTTGAAGAGGCTTAGGAATCGTCTCAAATGCCCAGGAGTCTGGCATGGGCCCAAAAGTAAATCTTTGTATAAGCAGCGATACTGGAAATCGTCGATTTCTGAAGAGGTTTAGGATTCGTCTCAAATGCCCAGGAGTCTGCCATGGGTCCAGAGGTTGAATCTTTGCACCTGCTTTGCTGGTGCTGCTGCTGCTACATTCTGCAGCAGCAGCAGCAGCAGCAGCAGCAGTGCAGGTGCAGCAACAGCAGCAGCAGCAGTAGAGCAGCAGTAGTCTAGAATGTTTGGAAGGGTTTGGAAGGGTTTGGGAGGTTCTTGGTGAGTTTGGGTGGGTTTGTGTCGGTTTGGGCAGGTGTGCTCCGTGCCTGCGTGCCCTGCTTGCGGCCTTGCCTTTGAGCTGGGCTCAATTGCCCTTGGTCACCCAAAAGTCTCGATGCCGAGAGGGAAACGACCAAAGTGACAGGACTAGGACTTCAGCCCGTAGACTTTCCCGGCAACGATTGTGAGACCACTTGCTTGCCCATTGAGTTGCAATCGGATTGTCTACAGGGTGGGCTCCCCGTACCAACTGGCGTAGTCTCAGAAAGGGCAATAGGCAGGCCGGCCACAATTCAATGGACGGGCATGTGCGCCCATGAGCTTTTAGCCGTTTCCTTCCCCGGAGTCGAGATTTTTGGGTGACCAAGGCAGTTCAAGCTTGCTTCATCAAGGCCATGTTAAAGCTTTATTGAAGCCCTATGAATGCCATATTGAGGTTTTATTAAGCCCACATTAAACCCTGATTAAAACCTTATCAATGAGGTTTTAAAGCCAAACGCCAAACCCACGCCGAACCCACCGAAACCCAGTTGTACGACAACCCAGCGCAATCCAGCCGGGACCCCAACCATCGCCCACCCCAAAAAAGGTACCCTTTTTTGGGCTGTAGCGTAGCGGGATCCCACCCCGAAAAAGGTACCTTTTTTTGGCTGTAGAGGCTTGGAAAAGACAACAAAAGGTACATCTTTGTGTTTGGAGAGGCTTCGCGAAGCTTGCCAATCCCAAAAAAGGTACCTTTTTTGAGCTTCAAAGGCCTGGAAGAAACTAAAAAAGGTACTTTTTCGTGTTTGGAGAGGTTTGGCGGGGCTTCGCAACCATCACACCCCGAAGAAGGTACCTTTTTTGGGCTGCAGAGGCCTGGAAAAGGTACTTTTTTCTGTTTGGAGAGGCTTAGTAGCGCCGTCCTACCCCAAAAAAAGTACCTTTTTGGGGCTGTAGAGGCTTGGAAAACACTAAAGTACCTTTTTGTGTTTGGAGAGGCTTGGCGAGGCTTGCCAACCATCCCGAAAAGGGTTGGCGAGGCTCCCCAACCATCGCCCTTGAAGCAACCATAAAAGGTATCTTTTTTTGGGCTTCGGAAAAAGGTACCTTTCGTGTTTGGAGAGGCTGGGCGGGGCTTCGCAACCATCCCCACCCCGAAAAGAGTACCTTTTTTGGGCTGCAGGGCCTGGAAAACACCAAAAAAGGTACAAAGGCCCGTCTCAGCATTTTCCAACTATGAATCGAAAGGTCTCGGGATTCTAAATCCAGACGAAGAATCTATTCATGTGAGCATATTTCTCGAGCATATCATATCGTGCACGTACAGAGTTGTGGCATTTGGTAAGTGGACGTATAAGCTTAGAACCCCAAACAAACTAAGTCCAATGACCCCTGAAAGGCATGCACAGGAGTTGAGAGCCTTTTGAATTTTGGTTCAGGGAGCTGTCTTGTCAACAGACGTGCTTGAACGGGCTGACGGGACAGTGTATGACAGTGTGCTCCGCTTGCCTACGCGCCCCCCGGGTAGCAGCAAATGCTCCACCGCTTGGCCTATTTTTCTGCGCGTCACGTGCGTTCTGCGCAAGCATGAGCTATTCATTATTACTTCTCCCGACAACGTATAAATTCCCGGGCCCAACGACTGAGCCGTCTGAAAGGTAGGCTGACATCAGCCTAGGACCTAGGAGTGCATCCTCCCAGGAAGCAAAATTGCAAACACTCCCCACCAAATAGTTATGCGTATCATATGTGCCATTCTCTGCAAGTAGCGTGATCTGTGGAGTCCGTGTCCCTGGATGAGGAAGGCACATTTCTCATGGATGCCAGGCGCTGAGGGGTTCTTGCACGCCGCGGTTCTTGCTCGCAAGTGGGAGAATCCGCACTCGTGCAAGAGAGAAGCCGAATCCTTTTGAGGAGCAGCAGAAGCTGATGCTGCAGCTGCTACACGAGGCCAGGAGCTGCTTGCGGCGTCTTTCTCTTCACTTCGTTCCTCGGTTGTTGTCTGTTGAAAGATGTTGAAAGGTCTTGGTGAAGGCCGAGCAATCAAGCCACTCAGCGCAATCGGCGAACTGTGTAGTGCATGATGAGCACGGCCGTAGAAGGTTGAAGCACAGCCAAGTGGGAGATTGGTTTGTTTACCATCTCCACGGGTCGTTCGGGATCACACTGAGGCTGGCTACCATACATCAGAGCCTCAGCTGCATTTACTCGTACATGATGCCGCATGTCAGTGTGCACACGCAGTTTTCTCGTGCAGCTGGAGGCACGTTACCAAGCACTTTTCCAACACTGCCTTTGTGGTATACGGAGGAGGACGCAGCTGGACACATGTTTTACACTGTTCGTGGGAGCTCCTCGTGTGAGAAGTTGCAGGAGAAGGAATTCTTGAGGGGCACTTCAGTGGACACGCTGCTTCAGGGAGCTCACATCGCCAGTGTCAAGGATGGAAAATCCTGGTCCTAGCCTGGAATGGTGTGGGCAACTGTTGTGACTTTGGGGGTTTCCTGCTGGTCTTGCCAGGACTTGAAAGCCATGCAATCGTGCTGCGAGCAGTTGGACATTTTTACATCCTCACCTTCTCTGGATCAGACGCTGCCTCAGCTTGTTGAGGCACTACGCTTTGGAGCATTTTTGAGCATTCGGTTCGTGTCTTGGCCTTGCGAGGTCGAACTGTATCTAACACCCGCTTTTGCAAGCACTGAAGACAAGGACACTGCCTAGAATCGCAACGCAAGCCACAGGGACACTGCCATCAACCAAGAAGCTTTTGAGTTAACGAATCTAGAGCACAGTGGGGGGCGAGGACACAATGTGCAAACAGAAATGGCAGAGCAGCCAGGGGTGAAAGTGGATGACAGGATGTGGAGAATGGAAACTCGGGTCTGCGACAGATGACACCACAGCATACAAGGAGCGCTGCATGATGCTGCATCATTCACGTTGCGCTTACCAGCATCAGCTCGCACTCGCAATGCGCTCTGCCCACAAGTGTCATCTGTATGTCTCTGCTCGAGCACAATGTCCACTACGACTTTTCTTCTTTATGCGGTCTGTCTTCGATATCTGAAAGGGTTCAGAGAAATCAAGGTTGCGCTGGGCCGCCTCAGTTGTGGCTTCACGCGCTTTCGACTCGTCCACTGCTGGAGTAATCCTAGCGCCTTTCGCCGACGAAGCTCGAAAGCAGTTAGTTCGTATCGGTGAGCTTCTGCGTGCGGAGTAGTTTGCTCCGAGAGAGCGTGGCAAACAGTCTTTAAGTTGCCTCTTCTGTCCTTTGAATCCTAAGTGCTGGCATGTCCAGAAGGCATTGCAGAGGTTGCAATACTCGGGAGTAGATGAGTTGGAAGGCTTCTGCCGAGCCTGTTCGGGTGTGGACGCGGGGCGGTCTCCTGAGTAAGTATGCAAGGTAATTAGTCGTCACAGGATGGTCGTGCATGAACGATTCCCACGTGACGGAGTAGTGTGTTCTGTTTGCAGGAGAGAAATCACTATTTTCAATCGTTGCCAACACCACATTGTGGGCTTAAGCAAAACGGACTGCTCCATGCTGCGGTTTTAAAAGTGGGGCTTCGTGATGGTGGTTCAAGGCACAACACTTAAGTCTTAAATCATTAATGGTTTTGTCCTCGCATCGAGCAGCCTTTCAGACAGTTGCAAAACTGGCAATTTCTCAGAGACAGCTGGATCTAGCGACGACGTAGCGACGAGCGCGGCGTGGAAAGCAGCTGCACACTAAGTCAGCATCAAGATCAAGCCGAGGCACTGAATCATTCCAGCGCTGCTCCCCACACCCGCATGAGAGACTGAGGCTTGCCTTGGTTTCAGCTTTGGTGCTTTGTTGTGTGGTCGTTCTTTGCCTACCATTGACTCCCCTGCCGTGTTGGTAGAGATTAAAGTAATTTTGGGCTGGTTGAATCTTATGGGTTTCCGGGTCAAGAAAGCCATGTTTTGTTGAACCTGCGAGCGAGTGAGCTGCCTGCCCTGCTCCAACACAGTCCGCCTGACCGGGGCTAGTTGGTTTGGGCTTCAGGGTCATAGCTGCGTGGGTCCGCCAATCCCTGAATATCCAAATCATATCCCTTTTTACCCCCAGTTTAACAATAGGTCTGTGAGGGGGGGGGGGGGGCTTCTACATTCCCCACCTTTTTCTGGCGG
>CAJNJA010015464.1:0-11746 GCA_905231915.1 Symbiodinium necroappetens | reverse complement strand
CCCCCCCCCCCCCCCGAACAAAAAAACAAACTTCAACCGAACCATGATCCTCAAAAAGCCTTAAAGGGGAGCCGATTAAGAGCCTTTCGAGAAAGAGCCTGACCCCTAAACCCTACACCCCAAAAGCCTAAGCCCTAAACCCTAAAGGCCCTAAAACCTTAAAGGCCCTAAACCCCTATAAAGCCTATAAACCCTAAACCCTGAAACCCAAAACTCCTAAACCCATAAGCCCTAAAACCTAAAACCCCAAACCGACCCCTGGCGCCTTGAAGCCTTTCCGCGAGGCCCTTCGAATGGCTCGAAGCAGGACCTCGTGGCGGATCCAGGGTGTTAGGGGGCTTTAGGGGTCTAGGGCTTTAGAGGGGTTTAGGGTTTAGGGGACTTTATTGTAGGGGTTTAGAGGTTTAGGGGTTTAGTGGTATATGGGGTTTAGGGGTATAGGGGTTTACTGGTTCAGGGTTACAGGGGATTAGGGGTTTAGGGGTTTAGGGCTTTGTATGTGCTCCTTTTTTGGAACTAAACTATTATCCACCCCAAAGCCCGTTCTAATCATTCAGGCCGCGAAACTCGGTAGGGTGATGGGTTGATTCAATTCTTTGGGGCTTTTCGCTTGAAGGTTTAAGTTATAGGGACGTAGGGTTGAAACACTAAACTCTACACCCTAAACTTCAGGCATTGGGGCCTTAGGGTTTGTTAGGGGTTTAGGGCTTTTTGCTTCGGAGCTTCGGTTCTAGGGAACTAGGTTTTTGTTCTGGAGTGTTATAGGGTTTAGGGTTTAGGGTGTATAGGGTTTAGAGTTTAGGGTTTCATCGGGTTTAGGGTTTTGGGTTTGCTATAGGTTTAAGGTTTAGGGGTTTTTGGGGTTTAGGGATTTAGGGTTTAGGGGTTTAGGGGTTTAGGGGTTTATGTAGGGTTTAGGAATTGGGTCCCTAAACCCTGAGCTTCCTGAACTCCCTAATCTCCACAGATTCGAAGCCCTAAGCCCCGGACTCCCTAACCGCTCAACCCTAAACCCTATAAGCCCTAACCCTAAACCCTATAAAAGGGCTTGGGGGCCTTGGGGCTTAGGGCGGCCAAGGAGTTGCATTGGGGACAATTCCCACAGGGTCCAATAAGTAGAGCTCTATCCTAAACCGTAACCCCTAAACCCTAAAGCCTTAAACCCCAAACCCCTCGAGACCCCGAAACCCCTTTTGGGGATCCATTTTGATAAGGGTGCCGCGCTATTTCGGGGACCTCAAAAGCGAGCCTAACTCAGAGAACTGCCCCCATGTCCTGGGTACTTGGGCCCTAAGGCATTGCCTACTTCGGGGCGGTTTAGGGTTTAGGGTTTACGGGATACTTACCCTAAACCCTAAACCCTAAATAAAAGCACGCACAAACCTTAATTCCAAACCCTCAACCTTTGTAAACACTAGCACCTTAAAGCCCCAATCTTAAGACCCTATAACCCTCATGAAGCCGACTAAGCTTATAAGCCTAAAGCCCTCTAACCCTAAAGCCCTGAACCCCAAAAGCCCTAAACACCTAAACCCCTAAACCCTAAACCCCAGACCCTAAACCTCTAAATTAGCCTCTAGACTCTAGACTCTAAACGCCAAACCCCTAAACCCTAAACCCCTAAACCTGAACCCTAAACCCTTAAACCCTAAACCCCTAAAGCCCTAAAGCCCCTCTAGCCCGAAAGCCCTGAACCCCAAAACGCTGCGAACCTTCGGGAGGCGGCCTTTGGTGCAGCTCAGATGCCTGCAAGGGCTCATAGTTAAAGGAAAGTGCAAGTGGGGAGTTTAGGGTTTAGGGGTTTAAGATTTTTAGGGTTAAGGGTTTAGGGTTTAGGGGTTTGGGTTTTGGGTTTTGTTAAAGGAAACTACAGGTGAAGAGTTTAGGGTATATAGGGCTTCTAGAAGGCTTCTATAAGGTATATAGACGTTCTATAAGGCTCCTATAACGGTAACTACCCACCTGAAAATGTTCTAGACATAGGACAGGGTTTAGGGTTTAGGGGCTTCGGGCTTAGAGTTTAGGTGTGTCGGGTTTAGGGCTTAGGAGTTTAGGGTTTAGGGGCTTTTGGGTTAGGGTTTAAGGCTTCGGGGTTTAGGGGGGTTCAGGCGATTTGGGTGTTGTTGGAGCTCAGGGCTTCAATTCACGTTTAGGGTCGAGGACTGCGTGACCAAACCAAATCCCCAAGACCCGGATGCCAGGCGTTTGCCGGCTCCTTGGGTTCAGATTGACTTGCCCTAAACCCTAAACCCTACAAGCCTAAAGCCCCTAAACCCCTAAAGGGGGTACCTTATAACTATACCACAGTCTTCATTCGGAACCCTGCAAAACCCGATTCTCATTATTCGGAGCCTCAGGCTCCCCATGTTCAAGGAAGCAAGCTTAAAGAAAACACCCGAAAGCCGAAACCCTAAAACTCAGAGCCCGAAGCCCGGGGGAAAAACAAAAAACTAACACCCGAAACCCGAATCCCCCCCCAACCCACCCACCCAACAAAAAGCCTAACAACAGAAACACCAAAAGCCCTAAAGACCCTAATAGCAGCCATAGAACATCCGAAAAGCCCTAAACACCCGAAGCCCTAAAGCCCTATATACACCATCTTAAGAGCACCTCGTAAAGACCAGGACTGCCGAGGTGCCTGGTGCCGGGAAAGGGGGGGGATGCTTTGAGGATTCCGTGAAAGGGCTTCTTTAAAGGATTCGGTTTAGGGTTTAGGGTTTATAGGGCTTTACAGGAGCCTTGTCAAGGGGTTCATTCACAAGGGGTTCCTTTAAGGGGCTTAGGGCTTTAGGGCTTTGGGTTTAGGCTTTCGGGTGTTAGGGTTTTGGCTATTCCAGATCCGGGTTGTGTGTTTTTGGGATACATTATACTACCGTATCCTACCATAACCTTCCTTGTTGTAGGTTCTAATTATACAGAGGCCCTACACAAAGGTAGGTTGTGGTGGTACAGTCATAATATGGACCGCTAGGCAAACCTATGTTCATTATTTAGTTTCTCCTATTTAATAGGACCCCACCCATGCAGCTGCAACATCCGACATTCGCAGAAGCCTAGTTTCTTGCAGTGCATGGTTACCAAGGCTCAAGACAGATTCCTAAACCTCAGGAAAACGCAGCTCGCACAAGAAACCATCCAAAAGCCTTCAAAATCTCTGAACCAACGGTCCCTGCCCAATGGTCCCTGGAAAATCTCTTAGATATTAGGATGCCCATCGAAATCATTAACGGATGGGGCTTTATTAGCCAGATGCTCAGGCATCTGCATGTAGTATCAAGCGTGTAGCTTTGAGTGTGGGATTTTGTATGGGAACTTTTGATGATGGTACTTTGTGGTCGCGGTAGCCTGGGATTTCGAAGTTCTTGCGTTGAGGGTTTGGGGGGCGTGACAGGATTATCAGCAACCCCGTAAAAAGTCAAAGCCCATACCGAGTCTCCTATCACCAACCTTACGGACGAAATGCACCCTCAAAGGACTTCAGGCTCATATACCATTTAGGGATTGATAGTATAAGGGTATAGGGCCCCTGCTTATAAGGGTCCTTTGGTCCCCAAGGAGCCTTCAACTAAAACCCTGCAGGCCCAATCACCAGTCCTGCCTAGTACACTCGGCCCAAGCCATGGCTTCGAAATTGCCGGCTCCAGTGACGCAGCAGCCCTCCAGGGGAGAGGAACGGGCTTAGGGTTTAGGCAAGGGGTTGAGGCTTCAGGGTTGAGGGTTCACCCTAAACCCCAAAACCCTAAATCCTAAACCATTGAAGCCTAATTTAAACCCTGAAGCCCAAATTTTCCTAAACCGTGAGGCCCCAAACCCCCGAAAGGACACAGACTCCTCCTTCGCCGCGCCTTCGGGCCGTTGTCGGGATCGGACGAAGGCTCCAATTTGGCTCCATGGCTCTGACATTCAAGGGACTACAGGAGAGACCCTTAAAGGGGACCCTTGGGGTTATATAGGGGCTTTATGAGGCTATATAAGGGGTATATAAGGGTTATATAGGGCATTAGGATTAGAGGTCCCTTCCAGGGGTCCCTCCTATTGTCCCTTAAGACATGGGTTTACCAGCACCCCGCACCCGAAACCCTACCCTTTAACGGAGGCCATGGGGTCCTCACTAGTGGCTACCGTAGGCTCTAAGAAGGGTCCCCGGCAACTTTCATGCAGGGCTTGCAGGTATCGAGTTGCAAAGATGCTTACGGTTTCGGGCTAAATCTTGGGGGCTCAGGCATACTGACGGGGTAAACTTCAGTGTCAAGGCTAAGATTGCTTCTCTGGCTTTCATAGGGTTCTATAAACGGGAATATATATATATAGACACCTTGGAGGCCAAATGCCCCTCATAAGTAGGGGTCCTGTACCTTTATGCTATGAACCCCTATACGGTATATGAACCCCTACATGGTATATGACCCTGAAGCCCTTCTAGGGCTCATTTCGTTCGTAAGGTAGTGCAGGGGCCTTAATAATTAGAACAGGGTTTTGGGGTATATTATGCTATAGCTCTACAACGAAACCTCCAAAATAGTATAGGTAACTATTGCGGCCCCTATAGTATCCTTTGTTCTTACGGTGTGTTCCAGGTTCGGGGCTCAGTTGGGGGCTCAGAAGCGCCGCACTGGAAGTTTGCGCGGGTGCTACATGTCGTGAAAAAAACGGTTGTGAGGGCTGGGGAAGGATATAAGGTTTAGGGTCTAGGGCTTGGGGTAGTCTTATCCTCCCTCCTACTCGCAAACATAACGAATCCGAAAGGGGTCTTCGAAGATTTATTCAACAGAGTTCAATGGGCTTCACACCTCCTTATGAATATCCCGCTGACTCCGGTAAGCCATGTTCTAAGACAAACACGGCTACCACAGAGTTCTGAACAATGAGTTATAGCACGCAGCTTAAAGAAGCGCTTGAGACCCTCTCATGCCCTTGCTTAATGCCCTAGATACTTCTACCTTAAGGCCGAAATGAACCCTAAAAGGATTTCGGGTTCATATACCATATAGGGATTCATAGTATAAGGGTATAGGGCCCCTACTCTATAAGGGTCATTTAGAGAGGTGTAAAACGGCAACAAAAGATTGTGTGAAAAAGGATTTGGAGTTCAGGGCTATATATGTTTAGGGTTAAAGTCAGGAAGTTTAGGGTCAAAGTGTTTACTGATGCTTAAGAATGTGTAACATACAGGAACCTGGACCCGTCGTGTTAGGAACTTTCCATCAAGTCGAATGTTGGAGGTGCAGTTTGTTAGAACCTCAGGACATATCTAGGCATCGGAAAGGAACCTTTCTTTCTGATTTTTCTAGAAGCTAAACTTGCTCTGTGAGACAACCCTTGAACGAACCCCTACCTCCACCGCGAAACCCTAAACACCCCCTTTCCTCTTTGCTTTTTTTCTAGTGAGACCACCCAAACATGGCAATAAGTGCAACACAGGGGAACCGATGTCCTTCAGCCCCAAAACACTGCGCCGATACCCTTCAGCCCCAAAAACCTAAAAAGCGGTGTGGTCGCACCACCGGAAGGACAGCTCCGTGCTGCAGCTCCGGAAGCTTCGTTGCCTTCCTCGCAGCTGTGGAAATGAAAGGAAACTACAGGTGGGGAGTTTAGGGTATGTAGGGCTTCTATAAGGCTCCTATAAAGTAATATAGACCTTCTACAAGGCTCCTATAACGGTAACTACCTACCCACCTGAAAATGTCCTAGAGGAAACCCATGATCCGCAAATTTTTTTCACACTCAAGGATCCCTAAACGCGAAACTGCAAACCCTCGCAAGACGAAAGGTCAAATGCTTGATCTAACAGCCCTTTTGGAATAAGTAAATACGTAAATTAAGAGTGTATCTACATATATATATATAATATTATATATTATGTATCCTATATCCTATATCCTATATCATATATTATATATAATATATTATATATTCTATACTATAGTGCGAGAATCCCCACCTACACCCCAGCAGCCTGCCAAAAACCTAGCGTTTAGGATTTTAGGGTGTAGGTTTTAGGGTTTAGGGCTTTAGGGTTCAGGATTTCGGTTTACATTTAGGTTTTAGGATTATAATAAGGCTTTAGGGCTTTAGGGCCCAGGGGTTAGGGCTTTAGGGTTTAGGGCTCGCACATAGGATCCCCTTTTTCGAAACCTTTACAGCCCTCTCTCTTACCGAAACCCTCGCATCTCGGAACATCCCAGTGGCCGTAGCCCATGCATGCTGCAGAGAGAGCCCAAGATGATAACCCTAAGCCCTAAACCCTAAGCCCTAAGCCCCAAAACCTAAACCCTAAACCCTAAGCTCCAAAACCTAAACCCTAAACCCTAAACCCCGTATGAACGAAGACATCAAAATCAGCGAAACTCACTTGCCGAATCTTGCACCCTTATAACATCCCCTTCCTTGAAAGCCGCATAGCACTCATCCTCCTCTACACATCGCCCTAGACCAACGTCCTATAAGCCCTCACTAATCGGCCTTACAAGTCCAACATCTTTTTAGAACCCTTCCTTACATGATGCCAACCGTTACCCCTTACCAGTACCCCCTAAATCGTAACGCTCAAAGGTCGCCAGGAAAAGCCCCGGCGCCTCTTCTGCACACTTGCCTCGATGACGGTCCAAGGATCATCTGCGAGCTTCCGGGTTTTCCCCCTAAGCTTAGCCTTGGGGACCAGAAGACCCTTATATAAGTAGAGGCCCTATACCCTTATACTACGTACGTGGATGGTAGAAATCCTGCATTACCCATACTAAGGAATCTACCATGATTCCCATAGTTTAGGGTTCTTAAGGTCAGGCAGGATCTATATCATCAACAGTATGAATCCCTAGATATGGCCCTTTGAACCTGAAAGCCTTTCAGGGTTTTCATCTCATCTTTAAGGAGGGTTTAGGTTTGGTAATGTGCTGGTCAGAGGCTTCGGGCTTGGAGTGTCCCGCAAGTCTATGCTTTTTTATGGGCTCCACCCAGAGGCTCCTAAGTAGTTCCTTTCTTATGGTTTATATTTAGAATCCTATAAGGAGCAAGTAAGACGCAATTAAACGCTAATTAAGGCCTGCATAGTGGGGAAATGCCTCATAGGAAATCCCACCAAGGAACTACTTAGGGGCTTCAGAAGGGTTCCGAGGATTCTCAGCGCGTTTGGTTAGAGCGCTGTAGTTTTGGTAGAACCTGCCACCAAGTACTTGGGTTCCACATAGGAACAATGCGCGCTATCATCCCTAAACCCTAAACCCCAAACCCTAAGCCCTAAACCCCAAACCCTAAACCCCAAAACCTGAACCCCAAACCCTAAACCCTAAACCCCAAGCCCTAAACCCTAGCCCTAAAACCCAAAACCTGAACCCCAAACCCTAAACCCTAAGCCTATGCTCGCATCTTGAGGAATCGGTGCTGTTTGTGCACTTGGACCTTTGGGAGTTCCCATCCAGTGTTGAGGATGTAGGGTTTTGTGGTCCAGGCTTTTGGGCTTAGGAAAGGAAGGAAAGTGCTGAGGGTTTTAGGCTTAGGAAGGGAAGGGAATAACCCTAAACTCCAAACCCTATACCTTAAACCCTAAACCCTAAACCATTTCGGCTTCAGGATGCAGGGAGCTTACAGGATTTCTGTGGGCTTCAGATTTTTCGGGTGCAGGCGATGTGCGACGTACTTTCAACCATTAAATGATGGTCAGACTGTTTCTCTGCCTTGGGGATCAAAAGACCCTTATGTTAGTAGGGGGCCCTGTAACCCTTATACTATGAATCCCTATATGGTAATATGAACCTGAAACCCTTTTAGGTTTCATCTCGTCCTGAAGGTGGAGGTGATATCAAAAGTATATTCGGGACCTCGAGGGGGCTAAGTATCCCAGACCATGTACTAATGAGGTCTAGGTTTCGGAGTTCCAGGCTTCAATCTCGAGCTCTTTGTAAAGCCCCAAACCCCACGTAGCCGAACAAAAACCTGCACCAAGCTCACACAGAACTTCCTGATTGGTAGGGCCAAGACTAAACCCTAGTCTCTAAATTGCTTGAAGCCTCAACTCTAAGCCCAAAATAACCCTAAAACCCTATACACCCAAAACCCTAAACCCTAAAACCCTAAAGCCCTAAACCCTAAACTCTGTAAACTCTAAGCCCTAAACCCAAACTCCTGGACCCTAAACTCCAAACCCCAAGCCCTAAACCCAAACTCCTAGACCCTAACGCCCTGAGCCCCGAAATCCTGCGGACGAGAGTTTCCTGTTCCGTCCATTCCTCCGAAACACCCACCCAGGGTTTAGGGTTTAGGGGTTAAAGGGGCGTTTAGGAGGTTTGGGATCTAGGGTTCTACGGCATACTTATAAGAAGGATCTCCAAGGACAGTATTGGCAGATGCTCAAACTTGCAGATATCCACAAAACCGATGAGCCTTAGCCAACAGTCCCTTGCTTGGGGTCCAAACGAGCCTTATAAGTAGGTCAAGCACCATACACAAGCAGATATATTTTGTTCATGCCCAAGTCACTTCCATAAGGGCCGCTCGCACATCAGATGCCACCGGTGCCGTCCCCAGAGCCTGGAGCCTCTTCCGGCAGGCCCCGATGCCATCGGCACAGTTCTTAAGCTTTTCCATCAAAGCTTCTTGGCTGTCGAGCGCCTCCAGCCTCCGATATTTCATCCCAATGTCACAACAAGTGCAATCAAAGTTTCCCTATGCGCCACGGACGAAACATTTAAACACAAAGGCACTCCGCAGACATTTTCACGGCTTGCCCCTGAGCCGTGTGCGCCGCGGCCACCCAGGACTTGACGAAAAGTCCAACATCATCGGTGCTGATGGTCTGGCCCTATACCCCTTTTCCTACGAAACCCTATATGGCTGTATGAACCTGAAACCCTTTTTAGGGCTCATTTCGTCCTTAAGGTGCTTGGGGTCTAGGGTGTGGCGTCGTGGGAGTTGCGGAAAGCTTGGAATCCGAGAGGCCTACTTGGACCCCAAAGAACCTACCTGTTTAGGGTTCCTTATTACAGTTTCTTTATATAAGTCCTTAAAAAGGCATTAGGTTCTTTGGGGTTAAGGTAGGGCTTAGTGATGATGGTCTACCTTGGGGGCCAAGCGATCCTTATAAGTAGGGGCTCTAATAACCCTTATACTATGAATCCCAATATGGCTATATGAACCTGAAACCCCTTTAGGGTTCCTTTCGTCCTTAAGGTAGTCTTCAGGCTGTAGGGTGTCGGATCAAGGTTGGCGGTTCAAGGTGAATCTCAATTGTCGAAAGTGCAGGGGCTCAGGCTCAGGGTTCAGACTTCAACAAGAAGGTTCCAACAGCTCTTTCAACAACTCTATATGGTCATTAGCAATTTGTAGTGTAGGGCTTGTGTCTTGGAGGCATTTACTGTTAAAGCGGCTGGTGGGGTGCATTACACTAAGGTTATCTCTTAGGGCTCCTTGTCTACAACCCTAAAGCCCCGTACTGCATGCCTTAAGGGACCCCTTAAACCGCTAGGGTCACCGACTTTCCCAAACTCCCCCCCGGGATTCGCCGACCTGGTTGATCTTTCAACAGGTTTTGGAGCACGTCCTGGCCAGCAGATCTTCGGGGCTGCGACTTTCTAGATTCTAGGGGATTTGAAAGATTGAAAGAAAAATCTTACCCATGTAGCTCCCGAGACCCGCGATTATAAGCCCGTACACAACCCGGGCTATGAATATAACACCTAGATCCCTACAGCAGTCTTAAAACCTTACATGGACCCTGATCCTTGAACCCCCGTTTGGGTACTTGTCTAAAGTATGATGCTTTTTGGGGGTCCTTTTATAAGGGTGCCGTACTATATTGGGGACCTAAAGCGGGACCCTAATTTAGACAGCGTCGTGCCGCATCCCAATCCTTGAAGGCTCTAGCACTCTCCAGCGGCCGTCGTCTGTGCGGTCAACCTGAAAACCAACACACAACGCCTGAGTCTTGTCCTGAGGATTTCGGGACTTGTGAAATCCCAGGGTATACGTTTTCTTGTGTGTGTGCATGTATATGCATGGATGGATGCATGGATGGATGCATGGATGGATGGATGGATGCATGCATGCACGGATGGATGGATGGATGGGCGCACCTATGTATATGTATACATATACTAAGAATACTTACAGCTGCGTTCATGTATAGATTTACACAGGTGAACATGTGTATAGGTGCATGTGAAAATCTTGTGAAATATATACAGAGCATCAACTACATCCATCCATCCATCCATCCATCCATCCATCCAGCCAGCCAGCCAGCCAGCCAGCCAGCCAGCCAGCCAGCCAGCCATCCAGATTTAGGATTGAAGAACGAAGCTGGAGGCTTGTGTAGTAAACCCTTCAAGCACGAAAACCCCTAAACCTCAGCAATTCTCATCAGCGCCCCCAAACCCTAAACCCTAAACTCCTAAAAAACTCCTGCATCCAACTTAGCAGCCCCTGAACCCTAAACCCTGAACCCTAAACCCCCGAACCCCCCAAAAAACTCCTGCATCCAATTCAGCAGCTCATGTCGGTCCAGGTAGGAGCGCGCTTGGATCGCCTCGCGTGGCAGCTCTCAGATCTTCCAAAAACTGCCAAAACTGGGAGTTTCCGAAAAGAAGGGGTACCTTATTTTGAGGGTCCTTATAATAAGGATCCTACTATTGAGGGTACTATACTAATTAGGGTCCCCTATTCTCGGAAACCCCCAACCAAGGACTATACCTCAGCAACTTCATCCTTAAGGACGAAGTGAACCCTTTTAGGGTTTAGGGTTTGGGGTTTAGGGGTTTAGGGGTTTGGGGTTTAGGGTTTAGTGGTTTAGCCTTAAGGATGAAATGAACCCTAAAAGGTTTCAGGTTCATATAGCCATATAGGGGTTCATAGTATAAGGGTATAGGGCCCCTACTTACATAAGGGTCATTTGGTCCCCAAGGATAGAAGGGATCCTACTATAATCTGAGGAATCTTCCTCAATAACACGCCCATCTAAAGGAATCCTTAAAACCACACCGCTCCGTAACTTGCATGAGGACACATGTAAGACATCAGAACCCCCACCCTGAATCCTACCGTTTTTCTAAGAACTCCCGTCAGCTGTGGGTTTGGGGGGGGCTTCAGCCCCAATTCCGTTTTTTGGGGTTTAGGGATCCTTTCCAAGAACAGCAAGCCCCTGGAGGAACTTTTGAAAGGAGCCCTCAAGGAAAACGCGTCATTGTTCCTTCTATATGGTATTTGGGGGCTTAGGGTTTCCTATCAAGGCATTAACAACTAAAACAGAGCTTTGGTGTTTAGGGTTTCGGGTGTTAGGGTTTAGGGTTTTAGGGTTTAGGGTCGTCTGTAGGTGGGCTTAGTGTTCAGGCACTTATCACATAGTAGCATGTGCTATAGTATAACAACTAATAAATATAACACAGTAGTTCCAAAAAACATAATATATCATAGTAGATCATAGTATAATGATATGTGAGGCTTTATTGGTGGGTTTAGGGATTACGGGCTTCCAGGTATACCTTTACACTCTGAACCCCTGTATGGTAACCGAAATTTTGAACCCCTCTCAGGGTTCCTTGTCGTCCATAAGGCAGGAATGCCCCCTAAACCCTAAACCCTAAACCTTCCTTCGAAGATTCCTTAAGGGGGCGTGCGGATCATAATGTTCCAAACTTCCTGGCTTCCGCTTTCAGCCTGAAGCCCCCGAAATTCTACAAAGCCCTCAGACCCAAACCCCCAAACTCCCTAACCCTAATCTTTTTTTGTTGCACTTTGCACGTCGGAAGTCTCA
>CAJNJA010015463.1:687-11594 GCA_905231915.1 Symbiodinium necroappetens | reverse complement strand
TATATATATATTTATTTATTTTATTTTTTTGCTTATTTATTTGTATATTTATATATAGAAAGCCCTTAATAGCAGCCCTGTTTAAGGCCGTCAGCACGCGAGCTTGGGGTTGGGAACCAGGGCTTCGGATCACTGCGTGGGCTTTTCTTTTTCTTGGAGGCTTCTGGAGTTTGAGCTCCAGGGTTCCCTAAACCCAAACACCCTAAACCTTAAAACCCACCCCTAAACCCTGAACCCTGAAACCCTTAAACCCTCAAACCCTTAAACCGAAAGAGCTTTGAGGATTCGGATCCCTCGGGTTTAGCTCCCTGAACCCTCGACCCGAAGCTCCTTTAAAGGGATCTATCGGGGTTCTTCTATGTTCCTATAAGGGTTCCAGAAGTGTCACTTTAAGGGGTTTGGGGCTGAAATTCCTGGCTTCAGGCTACGGTCCAGGGTTTAGGGTTTACCGAGCTTCGGATGGCTCCGATTTTGCAGGTCTATGGGAGTTTAGGGTTTAGGCTTGAGGTTCAAACCCTCCAACAAATCCAGGACTCTCCAACCCTGCGACGAGAAAACCCCAGCTGCTAAACTTTCCGAAACTTCACAAAAGCCCTGAAGCTAAAACCTTGCAGCCCTAAGCACTAAGCCCCGGAAATCCCTAAGCCGGGACCCCGTAGCAATTGACCGCGGAACCAAAGCTGCACGTTCCTGACAAAAAGTACTCACACCATAGAAGCCCCAAAACCCTCAACCCTCCGTAAACCCGAAAACCCTTAATCTTAAAGCCAATCCAAAAACAGCTTCACAGCGCCTTGGCCGATCATGTTCCTTGGCTACTCGCAGCCCATGCAGGCGAGTTTGGGATTTAGGGTTTGGGGTTCAAAGCGTTTGGGTTTAGGGGTTCAAAGGGTTTGTGGTTTGGCTGGGGGGTGGGGGGGCGGGGCTTATGGTCTGGGGTGTGGAGTTTCGGATTTTCGTTTTGGTTTGTAAGCTTCAGCCCGGAAATTCTTTTCAGGGTGTACTACCCTACTGTTCTGATAGCCTACCAGACGTACATAGATTCAGGAGACATGTTGTGGACTCGAGTTTCAGCCCAAGTATCCCAAAAAAAGGCGTCCCCCGAAATGCAAAACGATCCTAGAACAGTCCGTCGAATATCATGTGCTGTCGAGCCCTTGCAATCCTATAAAGCGTTGCAACAATCACCAAAGCCGACTCAAACCCCAGATTTTCCAAACTGGCCCTAGACAGGAAATTGAATCTCAAGACACCCTTGAGATCACCGAAACCCTGAACTTTGAAGAGCCTGAACCTCTCTATAGGGCCAAACCCATGGGAAGCCGCCAAGGCACAGGCAGTCGCTGGACGACTGCCGGGTCGCCTTCCCTTTGGGATCCTCGGCATCGGGCCGAAACCGGCGTTCTCCGGGTTCCTTTGAGGGTTCCATAAGGGTTATATAAGGGCTCGATAAGGGTTCTGTTGGGATGTCATAGACCGATTCCTCCCTGAGCAAATTCATTCATGCCCTAGCTGTAGCTGACCCCCACTCAAAAACGTGAACCATGCCTTTCGGGCTACCCGAAACCTCCAGCCTTTCCTCCTAAATCCTCAAAACCGAAACCTGGAGCCCCCAACCCCAAACCCGTAACCCTAAGCCCCGAACGCGAAACCCCGAACATCCCTAAACCCCTCAGAACCCTCAGGTCTAAACCCTTCCCCTCAAGCACAAAAGCCCTTAGAAACCCAGCCGGGCGTCGGCTGGGAACTCTTTGCAGTACCGATCCCAGTCCTGCTGGCAGTACAGGAAGGGGGTTTAGGGTTTAGGGTTTAGGGTTTGGGTGTAGGGTTTAGGGTTTAGGGTTGAGGGTTTCGGGTTTGGGGCAGTAATATAGGGGATTTAAGCATTAGAACAGGGCTTGGTAATAAGGGTCCTCAAGGGGTCTACAAGGGCTTCATAATGGTAAGGGATACTATCAGGGTTCGAACAACAACATGGTTTGGGAGGTACATTATCACATGAATATAGCAGGGAACCCTGAGCAATTAAATTGGTAGTTATTGGGGCTTCTGCATAGCTGGCAGGAGTTTGTGGAGCCTGCGGTTAAAGAATTAAGGGCTTCAGGGTTTTTTGTCATAGAATAAGGTTTTTTGGGTCCTGTATGGTATATTTATAGTCAGGACCCCCCAAAATTATAGAGGTAACTGTTGAGGCCCCTATACTAGCCACACCACCTCAAGCATAACCCTAAATTCCAAAAAAAACTCCACAAAAAATCCCAGCCCCTAGCACGTCTGCTCCAAAGAACGCGACACCCGAAATCGATCCCTGAAACAATCACATCCTGGGAAAGAACTATCCTCCCGGGGGCCCCTGACTCCAGAACATCATGATGCGGGGTTTGTGCACTTGTTGAAAAAGCTTTAGGGAAAACTGTGTGGGGGGCTTTGCAAGAACTTAAAACCCCCCCGACAAAAGAGAAAGCATTCTCAGGCTCCTCTGGCAGCTTTCCGTCGATGAGTGTCTGGAGATGGCTCCCCTGCTGGCACCAAGCCGGCTTCGTTTTGGGTTTCGTGCTTCGGCAAGGGGCTTCGGGGCCTTCAAGATGTTTTTAGGAGGATTGACGGGTTTTAGAATCCTAGAACTGTTGGGTCTGTGGGTTTGGGATTTCAAGGTTTGGGGTCCAAGCTCCCTTGGGTGGCTCAAGCTTGAGAGAGGGGGGGGGCGGGGTTGAGTCTTCTCTGAAATATCGCCGCGCTAACTTTGCATTGCATGCTTTAGGGTGTAGGGCTCAGGGTTTAAAACCCCAGAAAGCCCCATAAAGCCTTAATAACTTAAAGAATCCTACGAAATCTGTTAAAACCCTGCGCAACTCTCTGAAACCTTGAAGCACTCACCCTTGCGCCTCTTTAGGGAACTTGGCCTTGTAGTTGCCAAACATCTTCTCCCATTCCTGCAGAATCGACTGTCGGCGCTCTTTTCAATGATTCTAGGTTTTCTGCGTGCAAAAAAAAGGCTGTCAGCCTGCTATCTAGAAACCGTTTCAGAGCCGCACTAAAACAGAAGGGTCGATCCCTGGGGCCTGCGTTTGTGTATGAGGAATCTTTGGGTTTTCTTATGCCTTTCGCAAGGGTTTAGGGTTTGTGATGCATGCTCTTCAGCTCCCCAGAAGAAATCCTATACAGCCCCGTAGAACCCCTCTCCAAGCCCATACAATCCTAAACCCTTCCCTAAAGGTTCCCTTGTAACCTAAACCCCTCCCAGACTCCAAATAACCTACTTTTGCAAGGATGTATGTAAGGAAATCAGAAGAAGGAGCCCTAAAAGGGAAGGTGGTGATTGAAATGCTATTTAGGGTTTAGGGGTTTAGGGTTGAACCTCATGGGAAAACAAATCTAGGCAAACACTTTCTCGAGAGAGTCAAGCAGATCAGAGTGGCATGGGGACTATCAGATCTTACTTTTGAGCCAGGGGAGGCACGAGGAATCAGCTAAACCCAAAGGAAGCAGGAGAAGGCCTAATATAGGGGCCTTCATCATTCGACTATGGTTTTGGGGCATATTATACTATAAAGAAGGAGCCACCCAAAAGTCAAATCCCTATTCTGACTATCGAGGCCCCGAAATAGATAGGCCTAAGGCAACCGTGCACAAGGTCACGAACTTCAGAAGAGGGGCCTCGGGAGCACAGCCTCTTGCAAAATCAAATCTCCGGGGTTTAGGGTTTAGGTTTTAGGGTTTAGGCTTTAGGTTTTAGGGTTTGGGGGTGTGGCCGAGTGCTGCAACGCGCAGTCCAAGACGGCATGAAGCAATCTGAATTTCACTCTAACCTCAGGGTCAGGTGCGGCGGTTCTGCAATCCAGTTTTCGAGGTAACCCTAAACAGGCTACTAAACCAGGTAGGGGTAAGTCCTTACCCTAAACCTTACACAGTCTTCTTAACCAGTTAGGGGAACCCTAAACCCTAACCCTAAAACCCTAAACCCTAAAACCCTAAACCGGGGGCAAGTCCTAACTCGGCAGCAATCGCCTCATGCTCGTCCTGAAGGTGCTGGCGCTCCACGAACAGGTGTCTTGCCGAAGCAGGATGCTGACACCACTATATTATACCCTATTCTATTATATTGTATTTTATATTATCTTATATTATAGTATTATAATATTCTATGTTATGTTAGATTACATTTATGTATTCATATTCCTCACAGACACGGCTGGCTTGCACTCGATTTCCTTGGAAATGTCGACGGCTGCGGTTCGAGTCGCGCCACCTCTCCCCACCCCGAGCCTTCATCGCTCAATCTAGGAGAGGCCAACTTTCCAACGCGTCCAAAGATGACGACTTTGAGCCTGAACGTCAACACCATCCACTCCTTCAGCGTCGAGTCTATGATGATTGCACATGCCGAGCGCCTGCACCCTGGCCGCGATCCAGGTTTTCGGGGAAGGTGCTATAGGGTCCCGGTAAGCCCGATCCGGCTGAAGGGGTTGCTGTTGGGGGTGCTGTTGGCTTGGGTTTTGTGTCCTTCCGCTGTGCGCCACCACGGCCAGTCATCTGCTGGCCTCGGGCTTGCCGGCGGGGAAGGATAGGGATTTTGTAGGGTTTTGGTAGTATAGCGATTTTGTAGAAGTGTTTGTACGAGTCTCTTAGGGTTCTAGAGGGGATAAGGAAAGGTTCTACAGGCGTGTTGGGCTTTAGGCTAAGGGTTCACTAGGATTTGGGATGCTGAAGTTAAGCCTCAGCTTTTTGGGGCTTGCTCGTCAATAATAGCTTCGGGCATTGGTGCTTTAAGGCTGGCGGGCGGGGCGGAAGCCGAAAACAGGGAACCGCGATCCCCCGTGATGTAAAGGAGCAGGGCTCCAAACACAACGTAGGGGCCTAAATAATTACCTATCCTATTTTGGGGTTTAACAAGTTTCCTTACTATCTTTCCTTGTTATACTATATGTAATGTGCTATAACCCACCAAAACCCATTAAAATTACAGACTGAAAGCCTCTATATTCGGGCACGAGCAACCCGGCGTGGTCGCGAGGCCCTGAACCCGAAACAAGGGGGTTCTACTGCGTGAAAATGATATTCAACCGCGATCCAGACGAGGAATCTAGCTGCACACATAGAGGCTGCTCCTGTAGGCTTGGATTCAGCTGTTTGGAAGGGCCTAAACCCTAAA
The DNA here is from genome assembly GCA_905231915.1 of Symbiodinium necroappetens. Lineage (NCBI taxonomy): Eukaryota > Dinophyceae > Suessiales > Symbiodiniaceae > Symbiodinium > Symbiodinium necroappetens. The sequence goes on along the minus strand of CAJNJA010015463.1, from coordinate 6,442 downwards.
CCCTAAACCCCAAACCAAGATACTCAGGTGTTCTGAAACCCTAGCCTCCCCAAACCAAGCTACCTTTCTTTTCAGGATCTGAGCTCCCATAGAATGCCAGGTTTGGGCTGTTAGGGTGTCAGGGTGTTGGGGTTGAGGGTTTAGGGTAGGCGGGTTGAGGGTGTTAGGGTTTAGGGTTCAGGGGTTTAGGGCTTAAGGTTTAGGGTCTAATTAGGGTGTTACGAGGCCGGAGCCTAAGAACCCTTAAGCTCTGCAACCCTGAAGCCCTAAACAGGAAAGAACCCCAAAAGCCATGAGACAAACCCGCTTGGCAACCATGTAAAACCACACCTTTCGTATACAGATTTATATGTATATATAACTCTTGTATATGTCTTACTAATTTGTTCATTGATTTGTGTTTTCTGTTTCTTCTTTGAGATTGATATATAGACTCCTGCGCTACGTAGTGACGGATGCAGGTGCCCAAGCTTGAGCAGTCAACAGCAACGATGTGATTGAACCGCCCTGAAAGCGCTCCGATGGCATAGCTTAGCCCACTGCCGTTGATTGCCTGTCCCAGTACCCATCGCCCTGATGGCTAGACCCGACAAAAGACATCAGGTTCTGGCACCTTGTGGCAACAAACCCTGCAAAGGAACCTAGTTCGTGGTACGTTGTTTGAGGCACCAAACCCTGGACCCTCCAAAAGAAAGTAGCCTTTAGTTTAGGGTACTAAACTCTCAGACAAGCCGCGGAAGTGCTTCGTGACCTCCTCGGGCACCTGCATTTAGGGTTTTGTGGTTTTACGGGCTTTGGGGCTGTTGGGTTTAGGGTTTAGGATTCCGGGTTGCTCTTGTAGGCTTTGACCTGGCCAGGATTCCAGGGTCCTTTTCCTCGTCCACGGGGCTCTTGACGGTTGTGTTCGAACTGAATGCTTTGCAGTGGGCGATGGTGGCCACAGCTACGCGAGGGGCCTAAGTGGCTAAAATAGAATCTGGGAGAAATTATAGAACACAAATCGAAAGGACTATAAAGGTATACTTGTATTCACTCTGATGCTCGCTGTTTCCGGCCCTGCACTCGAGCTGACTACTCGTAGAGGTCTGAAAAACTCGTGGCGTTGTATCGAACCCCCAGCTCCGAATTCTGATTGTTTGGGCCCGGAAAAACTTGGGCTAAGGTCACTGCCCTGTAAGGTTTGGGGTTCAGGACAAAGTTTAAATGTCTCCTAGACCCTGAACCCAAAACCCAAAACTTCCCAGCCCTTCCAGGGTGTGGCATCCTTTCGGGATTCCGCTGTGACAGGGAAGCTTAGGGTTTAGCAACTTGCTGTTGCTTGAGGGCTGGCAGGGTCATCATTACAAGGTCCCTGAACTCTAAACCGGGTACCCTGCAATTATGAAACCTTCTATTCCAAACCCGTATGGAAAAACCTATAGTGACATTTCTGAGCCCTTAAACCCTAAACCCTATAAACCCTAAACCCTTACCATGAGCCCTGCCAAATCCAGGGCCCCCCGGGGCGCCAGGAACTTCTCATCCGGCCAGTTGTAGATGTGCTTCGTCGCCTTAATAGTTCGGGTTGAGGGGTTCAGGGGTTCCGGGGTTTGGGGTTTCACGAACCCATAAGCCCAAAACAATGAAGCCCAAGGCAGCTTTGTAGAGGCATGGAAGCTTTGGGTTTAGAAATGACCGTAAGGAGCACCTAGACGCACCGATATGTTTACGACTGCAAAGTACCCCATAATCCTCACACAAGCATGGCACGGAGTATCTGGTGTTTAGAATCGTGGTATGGTGTAACCCCTCCAGACTTTAAGGTCACTCCAGACTCTAGTCCCTAAGCTCGGAGAACTAAGCCTCCTCATGGCCTGCAAGATGCAAGCAGTTCTAAGGTCTAACCCTAAAACCCCTAGAGGCCTTAATCCTCAGCCCTAAACCCTCAATCCCTGTAAGCCTCCTCTCTCGCACATGAAACCCACCAGGACAACACCTTGGGCCCCGGCTGTGACCTCCTTCTCGCCGAGGGGGGTGCCGTGGGCATGGAAGTGATCCTGGGCCATCGAGGGTTTTGGGTGTCAGTACCCCTGACATTAACTTGTGATGAACAAAAACCACGACATGAGAGCTTGACAGAATGAGCGGGGACTGCAACAGGGTCTCAAACAAAAAACATCATGTGGCGATCAAAGACAGCATGGAAAACAACAACGACATTGAAACAGAAACGGTTTCGACAAGAGCCCTCAAAATCATGTACACGCGGGGGCTCTGTATCAAACCTGTCGGGGAAAAGAACAACTATTTCTAATCGGTATCCAGATATAAGGGCCCAAACAGGGTTGCTGCTTAGACTCGTCAGCTTGGAGCTCGCTGCAGCAGCCGATATAAGACCCTTTAACTTTAAGGATCTAGTAGGGTTCCTTCCTTTTAACGGGTACTAGAGGGTTGCATAATAGGGTTCCCTGTAAGGGGTGCTACGTTTCTCTTCGGGTTGGAAGCTCAGGGTTTAGGATTGCGGGTTTGAGATTGCAGGCTTTGGCGCTTGAGGTCAGGTGAAGGGTTTGAGTTTTTGAGACCTGGTAGACACATACATGTTCCGATAAGCTACCAAGGTCTACAATAGGATACATTAGGTTAGTTGAGGAGGGCAAGATACCTTTCGGTTTACTTCCGTAAAGCTCCATGACGGGATCGTAAGACCCTCAACCTGTAATCCATCCCAATCCGAATGATGTAGAAGCCTATATTAGTACCCATATTCTTCCTTAGGGCTCCCTATTATCGCTATAGCATAAAGGAGCCCAAACCCGTATTCTAATTACTAAGGCCCCTACACTACCCCCAATGAAGCCCCCAAGGCTTCAAGGGCCGCCAGCCCTCGCGCCCTAAGCCCTGATCGCCCTAAAACCCTCGACGCTCTCACCCTCATGACCATCCCTAAAGCTCAGGGTTGAGGCTTTAGGGTCTAGGGTTCAGGGTTTAAGGGCTTAGGGTTAAGGGTTTAGGGTTTAGGGGTGAGGCTTGAGGGTTGAGGGGAAAACCATCGAACCCACAGAATACAATCATCTTGGTAAGCTCTTCCCTAAACCCCTTTCACCCGGCCGCCTGCATAGTCGGAGCACCCCAAGCGATGTGGGAGTCGACCACGATCATCGTCGGCCGTTCCCGCCTCGGCCAGGGGGGGACTTCGTCGATTTTAGGGTCTCGGATTTTGTGGCTCTGGGCTTAGGGCTTTCTGAGCCTCTAGGACTTAGGGCTCCTCGCGATCATGATCTGCCGGCGGCTTCGGGTTTAAGGCTTAGGGACTTAGGGTTTCGGGTCTACGGTTTTGCAGCTGAAACCTATCCAGGAGAGTCTTGCGAGGAAAGCGCGCTGGACCGGCAGCGCTCAACAGGGCTCAGCCGGTAAGGCAAGTGGACAAAAAAGAGCAAACCGCGAAGACGCCAAGCTGTTACTGTACTTTGAATTCAACCTGGGAGAAAAAAAGGAGAAAAAAAAGCAGAAACTAAGATTTCAGGATTCTTCCTTTAACGAACAGATCCTCAACAAAAGTATTCAAGCGTGGTGATCCAGAACCCGGGTCTACGATCGGAAACAGAATTATGATGATGATTGCTACAATTGCTATGACTGACTTATACATAACTGGACCAAGTGACGGACCTCCATGAAACCCGACAGAAACATTCCAGAAGACATATAACGCCGGCAACAGATCACAGGATTTGAGCTACACCACACAATGCGAAAGGCCCCAATACTCCGGCTGTGGACACCGAAACCTCAACCCTTAACTTTCCTATAAATCCTGCAGCCCTAAACCCGGAACCTACCGAAAAAAATACTTAAACCTAGAATAGCCTAAAGCCCTAATAGCCCTAGGGCCTGAACCCCAAACCCTAAACCCTAAACCCTATAACCCCTAAACCCTATTTTTCTGAACCCCAAACCCTCAACCCTAAACCTTCCATCCCGCAGGGTCCCGAGCTCCCTCTTGAAGCTGAGGAAGGCTCGCATGAGGGCCTGCACCGAGCCGCCCGGTTTGAGATTTAGGAACTTAGGGTTTATAAGGGTTTAGGGTTTTAGGGTTTAGGGTTTAGGGTTTTAGGGTTTTAGGGTTTAGGGTTTCAGGGCTTCGGGAAATCATAACTCTATGTCCAGCTTTGTGGCTTTGGGTTTTAGGGTCTTAGGGGTTTGGGGATTCGGGGATATGGGGGTTTGGGTTTGGGGTTCTGGGATTCGGTCTGACGGATGGTCTGTGAGTTTCGGGTTTAGGTAGGGCTTTGAGGGATCAAAGGGGTCTCAGAACAAGGAACCCGACAATGATGCCCATTTCGGGGATCACCCGAGGTGCAGTCCACATTAAGTTGACCTGTGGGTTGGCAGAAATGAGGATTTTGGTCACGGCTAGCTAGTCTCTGAGCCTCCACATCGTTGGCATCCCCGACGCGCAGCACGTTCCAGCCGTAAGCGATGAAGCGGGTGGCGATGTCTTCAGAGATGGCCCACCTGGCGCAGAAACCCTAAGCCCCTATACCCGAAAGCGGGGCAGAACACCCGGAAGTCTGATCCGGAAAGAAAGGTTCTGGGGATCCGCTCCATTACATGGGGGGGGGTTGATAAACGGTTCATAACGGTTCTTGAAGAGTTCCAGAAGGTTTTCATAAAGAGTTCTATCAGGGTCCTATGAGGGGTCTCATCAGGGTTTTCCAGGTTTCAGGAGATAGTTGTAGGGCTTGAGACTTCTACTTCGCCGCAAGAAACCACCATGATGGCTTCAGTCGTCCCTTCCTCGCCTTGAAAACCCATCAACACCAAATCCTAAACTTTAGACCCTAAACCCTGAAGCCAAAGATTGAAATGCAAGAAACCCTAGACCCTATACTGTAGATCCCTAAACCCAGGGTTTAGGGTTTAGGTTTTAGGGACTCGAAATGGGTTTTCGGTCATACTGAGTCATACTGGTCCCAGTCAGCAGAGTATGGGGTCTTCCTGCCTGCTAGTTGGAACACCACAACCATAACCCCAAACCCTAAACCTCAGGTAGGCCCTTGCAACCTTCTGAAAGCACTCCTAACCATCCCTAAACCCTAAACCCTAATTCAGAACCAGGAGCTGAGGTGTAGGTCGGGTAGGCTCGGGCCTGGGGCTTTCGGATTGAGGGCTTCGGGCTTTGGGTTTCCGGCCTGGGGCTTAAGGTTCTGGGCTTGGCAGGTCTAGGGTTTAGGGTTTTGGCTTTTAGCCGGCGTCTAGGGTTGCGAAGCTCAAGCTTCTCCAAGCAACCGGTGGAGGCCAAGGAGCCCGTGGCCTCGTAGAAAATGGGATGCACAGCCGCAAGTGGTCAGAACGAGGCCGCATGTGGCATCCTAAATCCTAAACTCTTTACCCTCAGGCCTACCAGCAAGAAGCCCGAAATCCTCAACGCCCTAAACCCCTACACAAGCCCAAGTCCAACCCTCTCGGTGCTCCGTTGCATCTGCAGGCCCAGTGAAGATTCAGCTCTTGCGCTTTTGTTGTTGCTGGTAGGAGGTACGGTTTAGGGTTTAAGCTTAGGGTTTCTAGAGTTTAGTGCTAGAGCCCCTACTTCTTCTCCCAAGATCCCAAAGCCTCACACCCTGAAGGCAGACATGCCAGAAAGACGACGTGTTGCCCTCAATCGTGATCTGGTTGTTGTCCCAAATCCAGCCTAAGTATACGTAGCCGATGATGATCACGACGACGATGATGATGCTGACGATGCTGAAGCTGATGATGATGATGATGATGCTGA
>CAJNJA010015462.1:0-11747 GCA_905231915.1 Symbiodinium necroappetens | reverse complement strand
GAGGGGTCTCAGGGCTTAGAGCTCTAGGGTTTCGGGTTTACATGTGGGGGTTGCCGAAAATAGGGGACCCTAATATAGTACCCTTAATAGTAGGATCCTTATTATAAGGACCCCAAAATAAGGTACCCTAATTCTCGGAAGGCCCCCAACATGAGGTTTTCGGGGGCTTCCCAAGGAGTTCCTTCAACTACAAAGTAGGTCCCGCAATTCCTCAACCCTAACGCATATAGAACCCCAAAGCCCCTTAAAAACTCCTAAAGCCCAACCTAGATAACTACTATCCGCAACGTCCTTTGGACCCTGAGGGTCCCTTACTTGTCGGGTAAGCTAAAGGTTAACCTTTGGGAGCATATTGGGGGTTATGGAGGGATTCTAGCATCCCAAGTTGGTTAAAGGTTACCTGCCATACTACTAAGAGCCCCCTTCCCTTCTAGAACCCCCTTAGAGTAGCCTAAACCCCCTAGAACCCCCCTACTACGTAGGATCCAAGCCATCACTGTGCTCCACCCTGCGACTCCTCGAGCTGGTTTAGGGTTTATAGGGTTTAGGGGTTTAGGGGTTTAGGGTTTAGGGGTTTAGGGGTTTAGGGGTTTAGGGTTTGGGGAAGCAGTCTTCACCCTTCGGAAACCTTCCAAAACCGTCGGACCTGCAAAGCAACGGACTAAATCTTCCAGGCCCCAAGCGTGTTGTCTGTATGCAGCTTATAAACCCTAACAGTATGAACGCTTCAAGGACGACGTTGTAAGTTTTAGGGTTTTGGGACTAGGGTGCGTAAAACGTCATTCGCACATATTGCTTGGTGTGTCTTTTATGACACAAAAGCTTCTATAATCTAAGGTAGGAAGCATTCCTGAGCCACGGGGTTTTGGAGCCTTTGCCATCCCTGAACTAGGCCCGACTCCAGAGACTAAGCCGTAACATCACCCAGCCTTGCCGAGACTTCCGACAGCATGGGACGCCTCGGAAGACTGCAAACACCCACCCAGGCAAATCGTCTTGAGGGGATTGCAAGTTCATGGGTTTGGGGGGGCTTGGGGTTTTAGAGGGCCGTGAGGGGTGTAGGGTGCCAACTGCGTGGATTCTAAGGGCTGTTATTTCACTACCACTGTAGCCGTCTGTATGATTTGGATAGCTGGCCTCAGTGCAAAATGCTTTGGGCCAGCAGAACATCCGGGATAATGTACGCGACCCGCCCCCCAAGGTGTGGATGAATCCAAGTCAAGCCTAGTGACATAGTTGTCTGTTCAGTTTGTTTGATGGGGGCATGGGTTGGGCTTGGGTTGTTTATCCCACCAAAAACCACGCCTGGAACGAGTTATCTCCTTCTTTCCCCTTGCCATTACCCATAGGCTCCTAAGTAGTTCCTTTTTATGGTTCATATTTAGAATCCTATAAGGCAATCCCAAAAAGGAACTACTAAGGAGCCTCTGGGTATCAGTATCATTCATGGCACACATCTGCGTGGAGCATTGAACCCGACATTCTCAGGCCCGGGCACGGATGCGCTATCCCTAAGCCCTAAACCCAGAGCCCTTCTTGAAACAGAAAGGAGAGCCCTATAGGACTTCGCTTGCTTCAAGGCTTCAAGGTCCATGCTTCACAAGATGCGCTCAGCATCTTTTCCAGGGGGTTTAGGGTTTAGGCGTTTGGGGTTTACGGGTTTAGAGGCGTTACTGCAAGTGGGCCACAGCCCAGTCAGTCACAGATCTTAGATCCCGTTTTGCCGCTGCCGTAAGCATGGCTGCATGCATGTTATTGCATTGTAATGTATCGTAGAATGCATTGTAGTGCATGTATGCACTGTAATGGCATGTATCGCACTGTAATGCATGTACGCATAGCAGGCTCTTGAAGTTCACCCAACAATGCTGAACCTCCGATTCTACACTTCAAGGCCCTCGCGGTTCAACTTCAGTTAGTCTAGGAGCCTTAATACATAGAATTAGGTCTTTTGGGTGTTTTATGATATTATAACCACGGTGTTTCTAGATTTAGCCTGAAACGCGAAACCCTGAACTCTAAACCTTGACAGCTATCAGATCCCGCCGGATGTGGTTGTAAACCCTAGCCCTAGCCTCCTACTCTCAACGAGACGCCTAGCAACCGTAAACCCCAAACCCCAAAGCCTTGAACTCATCTTCTCACTTCACACCCCGGACGCCACAGGACGTCTCAAGCATAAACCCTAAACTGTAATCCTTAACCTCGAAAGCGCTGAAGCCCTGCCTATCACCAGATAAAACGTATGCGAAGCATTTATTCTAATTCAGTATTCTAATTCAGCTAATATTAAGGATCCTTCGGGTTTAGGGCTTAGAGTGCACCTAGATTCCTTGGAGGTTAATGGGACTTAGTAGCTAGGGTTCTAAATAAGGGAACTATAGTTATAACTACTTATAACCCCAATGAAAGGTAGTTATAACTGTACTTACTAAGACCCATGAACCTCCAAGTACCCTAAACCCTATATGAAAACGTTACACCCTAAACCCTACACCCTTAAGCCCAGATCACGCTGGATTTCGACGACGAGTTCCTTCGCCCACCTTCCCCGCCTCCCGGCCCCTGCCGAACTCTCGGCGGCGGGTTCAAGGCTCGGTCAGAGAGCTCAGGGTTTAGAACTTTAGGTGGGTTTCGGGTTTGGGGGGTTTAGGGCTTAGGGTTTAGGAGGGTTTAGTTTAGGGGGTTTAGGGCTCAGGGTTTAGGGTTTAGGAGGGTTTAGGGTTTAGGGTTTGGGGGGGGGTTCAGGATTTTGGGGTTTAAGAGGGTTTAGGAGGGTTTAGTTCATGCTTCTCTGGAGTAGTAGAGAAGCCAACCGTGGGTTCCTTTAAGGAGTCCTTTAAAGGGTTCCAGGGTGTTTAGGCTACTACCAGGGCCTTTTTCCGTTTTTTTTTACGAAGCTCTTGGTAGCAGATTAGGCAACCTTCAACATTTTTGAGGTATGGTAATCCCTATATCATTTAAGGTCAATTTTTATTTCCCCTACAGTAGGATACTGGACAAGTAAGCTCCTTTAAAGGAACCCCAATGCCGCTACCAAAGAAGCCGGAATAATTAGCAATACCATTCCTCAGGTTTCCTGTTTCTGATCTTCACTTTCAAGCCCGCAAGAACGCTGTCCTAAGTACTAAGGCCACTTACTTAACCCTAAACCCTGAACCCCAGACCCTAAAGCCTAAACCCTAGACCCCTAAGTACTAAAGCCAGTTAACCCTAAGGCCATTGAGCCGAACCCCGGAGAGCTACAGCAGCTGCAGCGTGTCGAGATAGGTAGTATAGGTGCCTTATGTCAATGTGGCCTTCAGAATACGACTAGAATAAACCCTAAACCCTAATAGGGCTTAGGGTTTAGGGGAGCCTTAAGAATGGCAACAGGGCTCCCTTAGTTTAGGGATACGAGTTTAGGGCTTCAGGACTTAAGGCTTCAGGGTTTTTATAGGGTTTTGGGAGTACTATTAAGAGGTCTTACACTGGCTTTAGGGGGTTTAGGGTTAAGGGTTTAGGGGTTTAGGTTTAGGGTTTAGGGTTTAGGTCTCGGCAGCCGGTTGCGACTCAGCAGCCAATTAAGAGGTCTTACACTGGCTTTAGGGGGTTTAGGGTTAAGGGTTTAGGGGTTTAGGTTTAGGGTTTAGGGTTTAGGTCTCGGCAGCCGGTTGCGACTCAGCAGCCAACCGTGGCGAAGCAGCAGCCTATTGCAGCTCAGCAGCCCGTAGCAACTCAGCAGCCGGTTGCAGCTCGGCTTCTGAGCCGGCGTCGTTGCTGTAACTTGGCCACGCATACAGGGCTCTTCGACATCGGAGTTCCAAGAGAGCCCAATACCCCGTAAGTACTTGTGGCATAGACCCTGAACAAGAGAGAGCTTTACATTTATATAATGATTTAAGATCACCGGCGCTCTGAAGGATCACACGTCTTGTTAACACAAAGTGGTACACTCAAGCGTCAGCAATCAGCTCCAAGAACACTTTAGAAGAATCCAAAACCCCTAAACCCCAAACTCCTAAACCCCTAAACCCTAAACCCCGTAAACCCTTATGTAAATATAAACTCCCAGCCCCTGAACCCTAAACCCCTGAAGCCCTCCGAAACCCTAAACCCCTAAACCCTAACGCCCTAAAACCCTAAACCCTAAACCACTAAGCCCTAAACCCCTAAACCCCTAAACCCTAAACCACCCCTAAACCCTAATCCCCCTAAAGCCCTCAACCCTAAACCCCTAAACCGCCATATAAACTCTAAGCCCCTGAACCCTAAACCCCTAAACCCTAAACCCTTAAAATCCGTAAAACCCTTGAAATCCTTAAAAATTCTTAAAGTCCTTAAAATCCTAAAAAACCCTTAAAATCCTTAACACTCTTAACAGCCTTAAAACCCTTAAAATCCTTAATCCTGAACCGCAAAGCTCTCCTTAGCCCTCAACCGCAGACCGAAGACTGGAATCTAGGACATCTTCAGGTGGGTAGTTACCGTTATAGGAGCCTTATAGAAGGTCTATATTCCTTGTAGAAGCCTTATGGAAGCCCAAGAGATGGCTGATGATCTGTTTGAGGCCAAGCACTTCCAACAGTCGCCAGCCAAGATGCAGCGGCTCGCAGGCCTCAGCTCAGCGAGCGAAGAGCGGCTTGCAATCCCTTCATTCGAGCGGCTGCCTTATCAGAATTGCACGAAGTGCAACTACGATATCGGCTACATGCGGGACAAGTTCAGGGAGAACCACATTTACATGTTTTGCAAGCGCGGCCGCCGTGAGTGTTCCTGGAAGACAACCCTGCCCTTGAGCAGCATGCAAGAGCCCAGCTCTTCGGCACGCCCTTCCGCTGCCGCTGGAGATTCCCCTGGGCCGAGGCTAAAACTCCCCACCTGTAGTTTCCTTTAATTGAAGCTCTGAGCCCTAAGAACCCTCAAGCCTGAACCCGAAGCGCTCGAGGGTTCAGGGTTCAGGATTTAGGGTTCAGGGTTCAGGGTTTAGGGTTCAGGGTTCAATGTTTAGGGTTCAGGGTTTAGGGTTGAGGGACCCCCAAACCCTAAGCCTTAAACTCCTAATTACTACCCCAAGCCCTGCACCCTGGACCCTCGGCCCGTCAAGCGACGCCCACCTCAGGCTCCCCTGCAAAGCCGACCCGGCGCTCGAAAGGAAGGCAGGGAAGCGGAAGAGTCTCTGGTAGGGGTCTATAAGGCTTAGGGTTTAGGGATTAGGGTTAGGGGTCTTACGGCGTATGATTTGGGAGTAGAACAGGATTGAGGAGTATCGGATTTAAGCTTCGGGTTGTGGGATCTAGGAGTATAGGCTTTAGGTTTCCTAGCAGGCGTAGCAGGACTCGCTGGTAGGCAGTACAGTGGTCACCAGAACTGCTGACAGTGGTGACGCTCGCTGTAGAGTATTGGCGAGGAGCGGAAGGAGCCGGGAAAGGGCCATGCGACTTAGTTACTAGGGCTTTAGGTAAGGTAACTATACTTATATCTAGTATTATCTAGTTACGATCCCAGTTAAATGCCCGCAATTGTAGTTACTTAGTCCCATGATCCTCCAAGTAGATCCTCAATTCCTAACGGGGAGTTTCTTGACATGAAGAATATTTTTTTGGAAGTCCTTATGTCAACGATCCTATTATGTAGGTTCTACTTGAGTGCCTTGCTTTTGTTGGCATGCTTCCGGTTGGCTCTTAGGACTTTAACTTTTGGGGTTCTTTCTGAACTATAACAAGTAGACTACAAGTTTAGCTTTCGGAGGGGTTCAGCAGTTAGGCAAGTTTTCTGACACCCCCAAATCTGCAAGCGATACTTCCGGCTTGTGAGAGGCTTCCTGCCATCCTTGGGCGATCGTGCAGAACAGCAGCCCACCGCTGGCCGCGAAGGCACCCTAATCCCAAAGCCCTATAATCCCGAAGCTCTAAACCCTAATCCCTACACCCTAAACCCCTAATTCCGAAGTCCTATAATCCCGAATCCCTTATAAAATATAAACCCAAATGATTCCCTAAACCCTATAAGCCCTAAGCCCTACTCCCCAAACCCGAAACCTTATGTTGTCGGATTCAGGTTTGAAGGCCACGGGTAGGTTCGAAGGCGCTGACAAGAAGAATTGAAGCAAACCCGAAGCCCGAAATAGAATGTTCAAGCCCTTGTAGTAACTAAGTAGCAGCACCCCCTCATAGTTTCTCTATACATATACATATATATATATAAAAGAAAATATAACCCTAAACCGTCACAAACCGTCTAGAAGAAACACCGCAATGCTCGCGTAGTGTAACTCTCAAGCCCCCACACTAAACCCCTCAAAACCCTTTACCGTGGGTTTAGGGTTTAGGGTTTGGGGTGGAAACAATTATAGTCTAGCTGGTAAGGCCTCTGGTTTTGGGTTTCAGGGTTCTTTGGCTGATCGACAGTGTCGAAGAGCCAGCAGATTTAGCGATTTCGGGGCCTATGATGTGTTTGTGTTTAATCATTTTGGGTATTATTTTATGAGGATTCTATAAGGTCGCTGACAGAGCGGGCTTTACATGGAAGGGTTTGAGGGTTCAGGGTTTCGGTACTAGGTGTTAGGATTTAGGGCCCTCGTTGGGGTTCGGATTTCGATGCTTCTTCAAGGTTGAGCCTTCCGTTTAGAGGGCTTTGGAATTCGAGATGTTCTTGTCCCAGGCCACCGAAAGGATCTAAAGTGTAGATCCCCTTGTGGGACCCTACCTGACTATAGGGTACTTGGGCGAATGAAGTTTTCGGAGTTTTTTCTAGCCGAGGATACCCACAAACCCTAAACCCCAATACCCCAAACCACTGGGCCCTACTTGTTTGTGCCGGCTGTTCCAAATCAAAGTTGAGGAGCCGGGCGCCAAAATTGCAAAATTGCGGGCTTTTTCTCAAAAGAAAGCACTCTAAACCGCAAACAACTGAACCCCCAAAACATAAAACCCCAAAACAGCTGAACCCACAAAACCAAAAATCCTAAAACCCAAAACTCCTAAACGCAAATGCCCAAAACCACGCAACCTCAAAAGCCCTAACTACCCTTCAGGGTCCAAGTACCTAATAATCATATACTCCCCCAGTGATTAACCTAGATAGCTACCATCCGCCACCAAAGTACCTTATTATTGGGTCCTTTGGACCCTTAGGGTAAAAGACACCCACCAAAAACCCAAAAGGATACCCCCAAACCTCTGAGAGTTGGTTGGAGATTTGCTCCTTTCAAGGGGGGATTTTTGGGGTTTAAGGTTTAGGGGTTTTGGGGTTTAGTGTCTAGAGTTTAGGGGTTTGGGCCAAACCGGGTTTGGGGTTTCGGGTTTAGGGGTTTAGTCCAGGGTCTTGGAATACACGCTGTGGGTCGTTACTGTTTAATTAAATGTGTGTACCACTTTAAGGACCATAACGTGGTCCACTTAAACCCATACACCCTAAGCCGCTAAACCGCAGGGTTTTGGGGCTACAGGTAAGATGATGAGGGCTTTGGGATTGGAAACTCGCGGCAAGGTTCTGCGTGTCTCGCCCGACTCTGCGCAGTTGAACTGAGGATCCCTCCTGAGCCCCGTTCTTTTGGAACTTCTTGCAGGCTTGGCCGTGCGATCGTCCCACGACAAGAGAGAGCCATGCCCTCGGCAAGGGATTTCAATCATAGTGGTAGTAATGACAATAGGAACACTATTGAAAAAAGAGTGCCTAGAATGAATGCCAGGAACGAGAGACGAATAATGACGATCATCATCTCCATCAATATAACCAGCATCATCATCATGATGACCAGCATTATCACCATCACCATCATCATATTGACATTAATGGTCATGGTGCAGCAATCTCATTAGTAGTAGTAATAGTATTGGTAATAGTAATAGCCATAACAATAGTCATAGTCATAGTGATAATGGTAGTGATGGTAATTAATAGTATAGTAATAGTGATAACAGATACCAGTATTACTGCTAAACAATACTACTACTACTACTACTACTACTACTACTAGTAGTAGTAGTAGTTGTAGTTGTAGTTGTAGTAGTAGTAGTTGTAGTTGTAGTAGTAGTAGTAGTAGTACTAGTAGTAGTAGTAGTAGTAGTAGTACTAGTAGTACTATTACTAGTGGTAGTACTAGTACTAGTACTACTANNGTAGTAGTTGTTGTTGTTGTGGTTGTGGTTGTCGTAGTCGTAGTCGTAGTCGTAGTCGTAGTCGTAGTCGTAGTCGTAGTCGTCGTCGTAGTCGTGGTCGTAGTCGTAGTCGTTATCACGTGAGTCGAATGGTCCCGCACACGCCCGTGTTCTACCACTGTCCTCAAGAGGCAACATGATATGAGGCAACCAAACGCTTCATCCGATCACGGCATATTTTGCTTGCTTGACACGCCTCGCAACATCTCGCAGCTTGAGCGCCGCGTGACCAACACGCCCATGGTTGGAGCCTGTTGCCAAAGGCGATGTGGGTCGCGTGGGGTTTGCACCATCTTGCATGCATGCCGTCGCATCAGAACAGATGCTACAGTCGAAGCCACATGTGCCCATGGCATCAGCTACGCAGTTTCCGGCACCAGTGGGCAGTCCACTGAGCTATGGGCCGAGGCCACCAGCAAAGGCGCGGCCAAAAACAGCAGCAGCGACAGCACCGGATTGCACAAGCTCGTCAAGGATGTGGGCATATCCCATCGTTCCCTTTGGTCGTATCCAGACCGGTTGGCTTGAGCAAGATGGGTTTTCGTCATCCAGGATCATCTTATTGGACATGCTTCTCCGCCTGCCGCTTCAGGCCCCTCCTTGATTCCACCAGTATCATTGTCGGGATTACGTTGAGCAGGACCTCAAGACTTCACCTCCCAAAATGTCCACGGTGATCATAACCCTAAACCCTAAACCCTAAACCCATGAGGGTCGGGGGGAGGGGGGGGGACGCCGATCCAAACCAGTCTCCACCCTCAAGCCCTAAGTTGTGAGCATAGAACATCGAAAGACCCAGACCCTTCATCCAAAATATTTTTGAAGACCGAGCGTTGAACCCTAAGCCCAAAAGGCTCTGTATACACTCCTAAACCTTAAATCATAAAGGCTCTAAACTCCTAAGCCCTATTGTTCCCCAAAAGCTTTAAACTCCTAAACCCTCAACCCAAAAAACCTTAAACCCTAAAATTAAAGCTAAACCCGACGGCACACGACCGAGCTCCACTCTCTCGCTGTGTAGGGTTCAGGTTTTGGTGTTGAAGGTATGCCTGGATCCGATAGAACCCTCTTTTTAAAAAGGTTCGTTATTATGTTTTGTTTTAAAGAGTCCTTGAAGAGGTAGGCCATTTGGGGTTCAGGTAGGGAATAGGGCTTTAAGGAGAAGGGTGTAGGGTTTAGGGTTTAAGTCCGGTTTAAGGTTTAGGGGTTTCAGGTCTAGGGGATAAAGGTTCGGCCAATACCCCCGATATCATTCAGGAATACCATAAACCTTTATATAGTAAGAAGCCCTACCTGGCGTAAGAAGAAAACCCCAAGCCCTAAACAGACTCTTCATTACGAGGTCTTGCGCAGGGCCTTTCGGAATCCCCCTCCCCCCCGCCGGCGCGCCCATCCCTGAAGATCTAAAGCCGGCAAGCTTCACCATGCAGAGCGTGTTTGGGCTGTTTAGGGTTAAAGGTTTAGGGAGGAGATGATGGGAGTGTTACTGCTTTAAAGCCCAGGTTTTGGGACGAGCAAACTTCAAAATCCCCTGAACCCCAAGAAACCTCGACAGAGAGCCCCAAACAAACAGGAAGAGGGCTAATGCAGAGCTTTGGCTGCGCAGGTGCCAGCCGACATCTTCCCCAGGACGTTTTGAGTGGGTCTGGGTTCTTGTGTAAAACGTGTTAGAGTCGAGGGCTTTGATTGATGTGGTGTTTTAGATGTTGTGGTTTTCTACCAGAGGAATTTACGATGGTCCGCAGTATTGCATTTATTGCATAATGTGGTGTGCAGTGGCGGCGTGTACGTTCGAGATAGGTTGCTGTGGTTGTGTCTAGACTGGTTTGTAGTGTACGTCTTTCCGGAACAACAGGCAGTTTCTTCTTGTTGTGGCTGGTGTATAAAGACACTGGAGCGGAGGGGGAAGTGTCGATCCGTTTTCAGAATCTGTTATGCTGTTGTTTTTAACCATGGCAATCAAGAGCCGTCGTGCCCTGCTATTAACTAGCATATGTTTGTCATGGTCATGAAGCTGATTTCATGAGTCGTCAGAATGCACTCTTGTTTGACTCCTTCATGCCAGCATGGCGCGACATGTTATTCAAGGTATGTTCCTAGCGACCTAAATGTAAAAAATCAGAATTGCATGCGTACATGCATATGCATACATCATACATACAAGCATCCTTATATACACACATACATACATGCATACATACATACATACATACAGACAGACAGACATGTACGCAGACATACTGTGCTGTGCAGTAGTCAGGAAAATTTGACAAGGCAACATTCCGAAGAAACGATCCCTTTTGCTTGCTCTCGCTCTCTCTCTCTCTCTCTCTATGTACTGTAATTCGTATATACCTCTCACACGACTGATGATCCCGGAACATGTCGTGGTCTTATCATCGAGCCGGAGCGACTGCGCTTGAAACGGTTACAGGCAGAGAAACCCTGTGGAAGACTCGCAAAGAATGGCAAATCCGTAAACCCTAAACCCAACCCCGAAACCCTACATAAACCCATGCCACAACGAGCCCGTTACGAGCCTGCACTCGAACCCTTACCCTTACACCCCCCCTTCATGGAGATTTCACGCACGCGTGCACTCCCAGTTGCCAGAATACGGCCCCACACCTAAAAATGATCACTTCTCTTTCCATCGCATGGGACCATGGTTCAAAGTTAACACTCATTAGCCTGGGTTCAGCATTCAGGAGATGCTCTACTTCGATAGTATATTAGTGTAGTAATTAGATATGCGTAGCCGAAAATGCTGCCTTGGTACGGTAACTTATTCAAGACAAGAGCCCAACAAATCCTCAACCCACGACCCTTCACACGAAACGAAGCAAGCACAACAACAGTCAACTTCCGTTTTCCTTAGTAGTAGAGCAGGTATCCTTTAACTTTTTTGGGTACCATAACCCGAACAAATTCCCAAAGGTTAGGGTTTTTTTTGGATCGGCCAGGACCCATGGCTGAGCTTTGGGGGCATGCGCGTCCCAAAGGCTCGGAAACGCCGACAGAGCGACGGGCACCGGTAGCGTTGTCGAGATGTTGAGGGTTTGGGGTTTATACCTGTGTGTCCGAAGCCCTACCGTTTAAGGGTTAGACCCTATGATTAAATTTAAGCGGTCACCCTCCCATTCTCTCAAGCTCTTCACATACTTTGCCGGAATCGTTCTTTCTGTCTGTGGGTGAAGAGAACGATAATTTTGAAGAGTGTGAATGTGTGAAGAGAATGGGGGCCAGCAAAAACTCTTTATGTTCGGCAGTTGCCCATTATCTTCACGACTTCACATGCTTGCACGGTATCGTTCTTTCTGCTTGTGGGCGAAGAGAACGATAATTTTGATGAGTGTGCATGTGTGAAGAGAATGGAAACCCAGGACATAGAATTAAGGGGTCATAACGTACTATTTTGTCGGGTTTAGGGTTCGTAGGGTTTAGGGTTTAGGGCCCTAGCCGAGCATGGAGGGCTGTCAGGTTTATCTGAGGTTAGAAGTATGGGCCCCTAATATGGACCTTAGGCCTTTCTAGGGACTGTTAAGGGTACATATATGGTATGCAGTAGGTATATAAGGATCCCCACCCTTAAGGGCCCATACTAGG
>CAJNJA010015461.1:0-11747 GCA_905231915.1 Symbiodinium necroappetens | reverse complement strand
CCTCCCTCCCTCCCTCCCTAGCTCTGAAAATTGGGGTTTCTTTAAGGGGTCTGTTTTATAAAAGTGCCCTCCCTCCCTCCCTCCCTCCCTCCCTCCCTCCCTCCCTCCCTCGCGGACTATTCTGGGGACCTAATTCCCTAATTTAGAGAACTGCCCACCTGGGGGGCGTGAAAACTCGGGTCCATTTTGGGTTATCATCATCACCAATCTCATCTTCTCCTTCTTCTTCTTCATGTGAATACTGTTACTAAACATGCATAGTATCAATATTGCTTGAACCACAATTACAATAATAACAATAAAAGCATGTAGTAATAGCAAAAATGGAAAACGAATAACCTTCAAGCAGTAAGACTTAAAGCACTAGGAACAATAATTATTGTTGCTCCCCGTGTTTTCAGGAGTTGTAATGTGAATAGTACAAGGGTCGTATTTCTCCTACTCGTCAGCTTTAGTGATGAAATCCCTGAAACAAAAGAAGGGGTAAACGCGCTACTGGAAGACCTACCTTGGGTTTAAGATGGTTTTGGTTTTAGGGTTTAGGGTTTAGGGGGTAAGATAGTTTAAGGTTTAGGCTCTACCCTTGCACACCAAGGTAAACTCAGTCCTGCAAAACATTGGCTGTGCCAACACAAATAAATGTAGGGCCATGAACTGTAAAGGCCCTGAGTGATTTCTACTAGTATTCAGTATTCCCTTTAGAAGTTGTAGTATAGACTACACTATACAACTGGAAGGGAAGGACGACCTGTCCTCTTTCTTGTCTAGGAAAGACATGATTTAGAGGCCGGAACAAAACCCAAAGCCCAACCCCCCAAACTCGAAACACTGAACCTTACCCGCCGTACCCTTACCCGAGGCCTCAGCCATCAGATTAGGGTCGTCTTGGGGTATGTTATATTATAACTATCACAGGGAGCCCTATTAGCCAGCGTTATTTTAGGCTCCCATACATCTTTGTCTCCCTCACCCATGCTCGTTGAGAGAAAACTGGGAAGAAATACCTTCTATCTACCCCTAAGGCAGCGCTGAGAAGTTCCTAAATACGGATGTTTCAAGAAGACAAAGAAGCAATAAATAACATCCGTATGTCAGCCCTTACACAACCCTTATCAACCCTAAACCCTAACAACCCTTGTGGGGCTGGGCAGACCTCGTGATGAGCTCAGAGGTGACGTCGGGCTTCGCGCGGACGTCGCAGCCGTAGGGGCAGGTCACGATGTACGTCGCCGGACCTGAGCCCCGGCTTCCTATAATTAGGGTTTAGGGTTTAGGGGTTCAGGGTTTAGGGTTTGAGGTTCTAAAGGAGTTCTACAGCGGTTCCTAAAGAAGTTTCCTAATCACAAGTGTAAGGTTTCTATGAGACTCTTTGGCAAGGGGTCATGCTTTTGGGCATCTTTTGGGCATCAACAAAAATTGATAATCGTTAAGAGAAGCTGTCCTAAAGCTCATTTTTGTTGCGGTTTTGCAAAGGATCTAAGAGCTGTTCAACTAAATGGGCCTTGATTGATGCTTGCCACAAACGTCTACATGATGTGGGTGTTGAAGGTTTGGGGTTCAATGAAACTGCCGAAATGATTAGAACGCGGCTTTGGGGGTATGTACGGTATGCTATAAGTCCCAAAACAGTCCTAAAGCAGAGTGATGCGGAAAACGGACCGAAACCTAAATCCCTGACACACGTCCATGAGCCATGCTGAGAAGGGCAATCCAAAATCTGCTGCAATCTCAGGTATGCAAGAAGGGCCTGTAGAAGGATGCTGGGTCTAAAAGTCTATAAATTAAATATGGTACCTAATTTGGGCTATTTGGAGTCTTAGGGGACCAGTCCGATCTCGCACTCTAATGTAGGGGCCCATATGGGCAGAATCTTGCGCTGGGCGGTATATTCGAGTATCTTTGTGCGAGGAAACCTGTAGTAACAAAAACGCAGGCAACGATTCAGCTAAACCGTATAAACTCTAAAACCCCTAAAACCCCCAAAACCCCTAAAAACCCTGAAACCCCTAACCCCCCAAAAACCCCTAAAACCCCTAAAACCCGCAAACCCCCAAACCCTAAAACCCCTATACCCTATCCCATCCCAGCCCGAGAAGCTTCCTGGACCCTTCTTAGCTTAGCCCTGCCTCAACAAAACTTTAGGGGTTTAGGGTTTAGGTGCCATCGGCTTCCTTTTTTGCCCAGTTTAGGGGTTTTAGGGTTTAGGGTTTAGTATCCTAAAAAAATTAGAGGCTAAAGGTTAATCCCGGTGCATCTTTGGGTGTTTTTTAGGGATTGTCGACCCTGAACCTTAAACATTAAACCCCTAAACCCTAAACTCTAAACCCCTAAACCCTAAACCCCTAAACCCTAAACCCTAAACCCTTAAGCATCAGACAAGAACCGCCCTACTCTGCTACGGAGGGGTTGGGGACTGTAGGAGGCTGAGCCCAGCACCGAGGTCCCATAGTGTGTCCTCAGCACGCGGCTTTTTAGGACGGAGGATCTGCCCAGAGTCTCCAATGTCCCGGAATTAAGGAATATATACCTTAAATCTTGAAAAGGACTCTATATATATATATATATACATATATATACACACACACACACCTTAAATCTTATTAGGGATCCTATTATAATTTGAGGGTATATATTCCTTAAGTAAGGGATATTGGAGTCTCTGGGTGTCTCCCCAGACCCAGAGGATTCAAAAGGGTGCGTGCACGGAGAACCCAACTTGAGCTTTCGTTCAGGAATAGTCGGAATATCCCAGATGGGTAGTTCTCTAAATTAGTTTCCCTTTGTAAATCCCAAATATAGCACGGCAGCCTTTATAAAAGAAGGGCCATAAAAAAGGAAACCCTAATTTAGAGGACTACCCAGATGGGCTTTCTTTTTGTACGACTTAAGGAAGCTAGATTAGGCCTTCGAAGCCTCTGACAGACATCGGCCCAAGAAGTCAAGACCAAAGGTCCCAAAGGCCTAGGAAGGTTTGCGTCGACCCGACTCGAAGCGCCAGGGAGGCCATAGTTAAAGGAAACTACAGTCTACAGGTGGGGAGTTTAGTGCTTTTTCTGGCTTCTATAAGGCTTCCATAAGGTATATAGACCTTCTATAAGGCTCTTTTTAACGGTAGCTACCCACCTGAAAATGTCCTAGACCTAGCGCCTCACCCTTACATCCGTTCTTGAGCTCTTGCAAACCCCTATTCCCTAAACTCAGACCCAGAACCCCTTCGAACACCTCTTAAAAACCAACAAAACAGCTCTCCAGCACTTTTTTCAAAACAAAAAGCAGCCCTCGACCACCTTTTCAACGCCTAAACGACTTTCGGATGCCATCGCCTTCGAAACACCCAAAAAAACAACCCTCCAGGACCTCCTAAATACAAAAAAATGCACTCGAACGTCCTTCAAACACAAACAAACAACCTTGTTCAGGGCCCACCCTTTCTTGTGCCAGGTTGCTGGAGCGTGCAGAGGTTCCTCTAGCTCCTCGCCCGACTTGGAAAGGTTGCAAAAAGGGGACCAATGGGGTTTAGGGTTTGGAGTGCCAATAGGGCTCAACAAAGGGTTTAGGGTTCTATAACAGTTCAAAAAAAGAAGGATTCCGCGCTCTATCAAGGTTGCAAAAGGGCTTATAGAGTCTTGTGTACCCATAGGCTCCAAAGTAGTTCCTTTTTGGGGTTGCATTATTAGTAGGGTTATAATGAGGAATCCTACGGAATACTCATGGTAATTATTTAAGCTTCTATAGTAACTAGAAGAAAGAACCCGAAAGGGCATAGCGCTTAGGGTTCAGGTTTTAGGGTGATGCTTATTCTTCAGATTCAGGCTTCTATGTTTGTCGTTCAGACGAGCAACCATCCAGCCTGGCTTGCTACCAACACCCTACACCCTAAACCCTAGCATTGTCAACGACGCTGTCGGTCCTCCATCCAGATCTTCGCCTCCTTGTAGCTCGTAAACTGCTTGTCCTGGGGAAAGCGGTGAACATAAGGGTACTGCAAGGGCTTTGGGCTTAGCTCTTAGAGCTTAGGCTTAGAGGGATACAGTTACCAAAAAGAGTACAAAACTCTAAACCCTACACTCTAAACCCTAAGCCCCTAAACCCTAAACCGCTACATGCTTTGAAAGTCAGCTCACTCTGTGATTCCCTGAGCCCGCCTGGATGGTGCGAATGCCATCGCGCATGTCGTCCACCCCCAGGAGGATGCTTGCGATGGCTTCCCCGAGAAGTGTGGGCTGACCACGGATGGTGTCCTAGAGTTCAGGGCTTTGGGTTTTATAAGGATTAGGAGTCGGATTTATGGTGGTTTAGAGATGCGTAGAGCTCAGGGCTTTGGTTTGAGGGCGCGCTTGAACACTAGACTGCGCTGCGAAACACGTGGACGAACGTCGCAGCCTGGCTGGAGAAACGACGCTAAAGTGCGACATCAAGTTCAACCTTAACCTTACACCCTGAAGCCCTAAACCCCTAATCCCCTAAACCCCAAAACCCAAAACCCCTGAAACCCCTTAAAGGGGACCCGTCTGAAGCCCTCAAACCGAAATCCTAAACCTTAAATCTATGGCGGCCATAGAGCCATAGAGAAGAGTTGAGGAGACATGTGATCCGGCGTTTGTCTTGGGGTTCGGTTTAGGGTTTAGGGTTTACGGGTCTTGCTAGACCCCAAACCCTTAAACCTTGAAGCGTAACCACCTCCAACAACCCTGATAGAACCTCATGACAAACAACCTAGCGGAAAGAAGCGTGGAGCGCCCAAATATGGCATGAATGAATACAAAGTGATTATGCCTATTTCTTTAAACTGATGATTTATGTTTTGGTGCCAAGTCATTATTTTCGTTACTTGTTTATATGTGTGAGAAACAAAAACCGATAATGATGTATACTTTGATGAAACGAGCTTCGGGAGTAAAGCCAGAACACGAGCGGAAGCACGGGACAAGGACAACACCAAAACAACGGGAGATATTAACGAGTTTTTTCAAAATGAGCAACAACGAAAGCTTGTACGTCAAAACAGTTCGATCGCCCCTCATTCCGCTTATGAACATCAAATGGATGTTTGTTTATGGTGTGTTTCCAAACAAAAGTGTAATGTAGGAATGATACTGATTGATGTCTTTGATAAGTTTAAGCATGTAGTGCCAATAATGGGCAAGAGAGAGGAGGATTCTGCGAGTGGAGTGCTTTGGAATTGGCTCAACCAGAAAAAAGAAAACTACTGTTGATTATATACATCCTGCATTGCCTTAAGGACCCTAGACTATGGGAATTATGGTATATTCCTTATGATTATGGGCATTTATGGGTGATGCAGGATTTATATCATCAGCGGTACAATGGAGACTCTAGGAAGGGCTAGCGCCTACACACCCCAAAGGCCCTCCAGCCCTGAACGGTACAAACCCCACCCTAAGGACCAAAGGACTCTTAAAAAGTAGCGGCCCAAAACCCAAAAACCGTGAATCCGGAGATGCTGTACGAACCTTATACCCTTTTCGGGTTCATTCCGTTCAGGTAAGTCCCGACCAAGCTTCATTCACAGCCCGCAGCTCGGCAAGGTCAAAGATCTGCTCTACCTCGCGGTCCAGCTGTTTAAGCTTTGGGAGGAGTTTTAGCAGTTGGGGGCTTTAGGGGTTTACAGGGTTCAGGGTGTAGGGCTCGGGAAAATTCAGGGTTCTAGGGGTTTGGTTTATGCTTTCGGGATGAAGATGATACCCGGCAGGGCATCTTCGGGGTTTTACAAACAATTTGAAACCAGCTGGTTTAGGGTTTAGGGGTTTAGGGGTTGGTTTAGGCTAAACCCTAAACCCTAAAACCTAAACCCTAAATGAATACTGGACTTACAGTGAACCCGAGCAAGATGGAAGATAGGTTTAGGATGAGTCTTGCTGGGATTCCTATACTTTACCTTAAGGGCACGAGGATACTAATGCTCCGACTTTCTGGATTCTACTTTATATGCGTGTTGTAGGGTTTAAAGGGTTTGCTTTCTGTATATGAGCTTTGCCATTCTCGTTCAATGCGCTTTTCGGCGTTCAAGGTATGCAAGATTAAGGGCTCAGGCTTTCGGGCTTCAGAGCTTAGGGGTCCGGATGAAGTACGGATGACGGTACGGGTGAAAATCAAAATGACAATCGCACTATGTCACTATGATTGAAACCCCCCGACAGCAGCCGAAACCCGTACCCACAATGCTACCCTTCTAAAGCCTAAACCCTACAGTGTGCCTGCTCGTCGGTGATCCCACGGAAGACCTCTCGGAATCCTGCCACCAAAGCGCATGGAGGTGCTACACAAAACCTTCCCCTTGTGCTTCCATCACAACTGGCACCATGGTTTCGCATGATTTCATAGGGTTTAAGGTGTAAACCCCAAACCCCAAACCAAGTGCCTAATAATCACATGCTCTCCCGACTATTAAGCAAAACTACTACTTACGACTATCCGTCACCAAGGGAACCCGATGATTGGGTCCTTTGGTTCAAGGAAACTACAGGTGGGGAGTTTAGGGTATATAGGGCTTCTAGAAGGCTTCATTTCGACCCGCATTGATCCTCTTTTGTGCAGACCTTCTGCGCGAAGGTCTCATCCTAGGCATCCCAGCTCCCCAGGCCCCTACACCCTAAACTCCTAAACCCTACACTTCCTAAGCCCGACACCCCCTCATGGAACCCCGTTAGGAACCCGAAACCCAACAAACCCCACTCTTCAATCCGAAACCCCTCACAAAACCCTTAAAGGAACCCATAACCCTGCAAACCCCAGAAGGTTTAGGGTTGAGGGTTTATAGGCTTTATAGTTTAGGGTTTAGGGTTTAGGGTAGCCCCTGAAACCCCAATAGAACCCCAATAGTTGGAAGCCCAATAGCCTGAATCCTTAAGAGTAATGTATAAGAAAACCCAGCACTGTTGGTCCTTAATCCGGCTTCCAACTTTTTGGGTCTTAGTATAAAGCCCCTGAAGCCAACGACCCCTAAACCCTAAACCCTAAACCCTAAACGATCGTGCTCCTTGCTTGGTGATGACGTCCATCTTGCTGTTGTTGATCCCGGTGAGGAGATCAAAGGACGACTCGGCGAGCAATGCCGGGTTTAGGGTTTAGGGATTCAAGGCTTCTCCCTACGGCTTAAGGTTTAGGGCTTTAGGGCTTCGGGTACGGTACCCAGATCTTCCAAAATCCCTCAAGTATGGAATATACCTTAAATCACCTTCGGGATCCCCAATAATATAAGTTAAGGTATATGCCTTAATTAAGGGAATGTCCGGGTACCCTTCACTTCGTATACAGTACTTAGTTGCTGGTTCATAAGCCCCAGAAGTATACACTTTCAGTTCGATCAAGGATGATACTATCCCAGAAAGTGTAAGGTGCACTCACTCAGCTACCAAACCCTAAACCCTGAACCCTAAACCCTAAACCATGAGCAGGAAGTTTGGGGGTGCGGGGAGGCGAGAGCTAGGTTGGGTTTCAGGATTAAGCTCAAGTTTAGGTCGAAGGTTTCGGGCTCAGGGTGTACATTGAGGGTTCAGAGATGTAGGCTTTAGGGATGGGGGTTTAGAGTTTAGGGTTTAGGGTTTAATGTGAATGTTCAGAGATTAAGGGTGTCGTAGGGTTCAGGGATGAGGGTTTAGACTGATACATGAGGACATCTGAGGTTGCACCTTGCCTCCAGATGTCGCAACACTGTCTGGCAAACGCCTATACAGTAGAAGCACAAAAGTTGCAAACCCTATAGCCTCAACTCCTTAAGAGTAATGTATAGGGGAATCCCAGCGCGATTTGTCCTTAATCCTGTTTCCAAGTTTTTGGGGCCTACGATAGTTTAGAACCAACTCAAACCCAGAGTGCATACAACAACGAGCGAAGTAAACACGGCAATGAAATCTCAACTCACATTCTTGCTAAACCTCGCGAGGAATGCAGGGGCAAAAATAGTTGGAAGCGGTTTCGGCGGTATATAATATACCGCCCAAACCTGATATAGGATATGAGTTCCTTGATGTAAGCTCCTATCTTTAGTATTCGCACATCATGATCGGCTAGAGGTTTAGGGCGTCAAGCCTCACTCCATTCCGACGAGCGGCATACCACTTTGACATGTTCCGCAACGCGGTGAAATGTCGCCGGATGGTTGTCCAAAGTGTGTCCTCCCCGCAGCTTGCAGGAAGCAAGGGGCTCGAGTTGCGGCCCCTAATATGGGTCACTCCTAAACCCTAAACCCTAAACCCTGAACCCTAAACCCTACACCCTAAACCCTAAACCCCTTAAACTACCCTAAGTCAACCCGAAAGAAGAGCAAACGAGGAGTCTGAGGCTGGCAGTCCTAGATAAGGGCGACTGGGGCTTGTGTGCTGCTCCTTACTGCGGAATAGTATTACTTGTTTATATATATATATATAAGGGCTCTTTTCCGTCTGCACGACTGGTCTTCGGCTACGGAATCCTCAATTACTTGGGTTTAGGGTTTGGGGTTTGAGGGTTTAGGGGTTTAGGGTTTTATTAGTTGGTGCTTATTCGCATGGACTAACTCCTCTAACATAAGGGCCTTATACTCAGAATACTTAAGGCTTTTTGGGTAGATCATAGTATACTTATAAGGGAACTACGGTTGATGATATAAGCCCTGCATTACCCATTATAAGGAATATACCACAAGTCCCATAGCTTAGGGCCCTTGAGGTAATGCAGGATTCACATCCTACACCCTGAAACCCTAAACCCTAACCCCTAAGCCCTGAAACCTTATACGCTCAACCCTAAGCCCTGAAACCCTGAAACTGCAGGATTTTTTATCATCAACGGTACAAAGGCCCAAAGGGTCCAAAGTATCTTTATAGTAGAATGTAGGATTTCTATAGTAGGAATTACTATTATGATTTGGGAAAGTATCCCCCATAACAGTACCTAGGACCCTTTGGGAGGGGATCGTGGCTCGCACATGCAGGTCTGCGGCCTGGTCTGTAATGCCAGCGCGGATCTTTCCGTAACAGTCGAAGATGACAGCAAGGACCTCGTGTTTAGGGTTTTAAGGTTTAGGGGTTTAGGGGTTTAGGGGTTTAGGATTTAGGACAGAACAGGTTATCTGTCTTCTGTGATGCTCCCATGCATTCGAAGTCAGAGGACTGAGAAAGCTTCACGTACCTAGGAGAACCTCACAGGGGACAAAGAACTCGAACGTAGCTTACTTTCTAAGTCCCCTGAGCCACCAAGTACAGCGCCAGAATCCGGACTCGGCACTTTCTGGGTTCTTGTTGAGGGATTTGAACTTTAAGTTACCATAATAAGGAAAGCAGGTTATAACATTTACTATAGGTTCTGTAGATCCCTTTCCTTAGCAAGAAGTCTGAGCACTTCCGACCAAGCAGCGATGTTGATGACGACCAGACTGACAACAATGATCATGCACCAGATCCAAATCGCCGCCGTCCACCAATCCTGGGTTTAGGGTCTAAGAGTCTAGGGCTTAAGGCTTAAGGTTTAAGGTTTAGGCCTTAGGGTCTAGGGCTTAAGGCTTAAGGTTTAAGGCTTAAGGTTTAGGGTTTAGGGCTTAGGCTTAGTTAGGGCTCAGGGCTTAGGGTTTAGGGCTTAGCGGGCAGATCTAATTGAGGGGCCTTAAACATTAGAATAGGGTTTCGGGGCACGGTATACGATGAATATATTGAAGAAGCCCCAAAATAGTATTGGTTTTCATTTAGGCCCCTATAGTACCACAGCAACAATTGAGTTTCTCACAGCAATCGGTGTCGTCCGTGACGGCAAGGACGCGTCTCAATGATCGATGATGGCAAACCGACACAACAAGGCTGAAGTCGACAACATTCTGAAAACTATGTTCTCGCTTTCTGCTTCTGCAGATTCAGCTGATGATGAAGAAGATGGTGGTGGTGGTGGTGAGGGTGGCGACGGTGCCGGCGGTGTTGGCGGTGTTGGCGAAGAAGCAGATGATGATCATGGCCACGACAATACCGACGATGAGACTGACTGACGGAAAACAGGAAATGGCGGCGGACTGATCATGGTGATGCTGACCACGATAAGGGTCGGATAATGATAATGAAGAAGCATGTAATGACCATGATGACGACGATGACGATGATGATGATGAGGATGGCATCGGTGATTCTGGTAACGATACTGACGATGATGGCGAAGAAGATGCAACTGACATGCCACCTCCTCCACTGGAAATCCTGCCGTCGCACTGGACTTTGTGGGATTTCCACTGACGCCCAAAACGACCCAACCCCTCTTCCTCGCTTCGCGGAAGAGTCCCGCTGTGACTATGATGATCGTGTGCCAGATACTCTTCGTATATGCAACCCAGAGGGTCCATATATACTACTATTATGGAATTAGGCCCCAAAGGACCATTCATATTATGGTTTGGGGACCTAATTCCATAATAGTAGTATATATGGACCCTTAGGGTAATGTACCAGCAGAAGCAAAGACTCTAACAGTAAGGCCCTAAAACCCCTAAACCTTAAAACCCTAAAGCCCTGAACCCTAAACCCCCTAAACCTTCAAACCCCAAAGCCCTAAACCCTAAACCCTAAAGTTTAGGGTTTAGGGCTTTAGGGTTTTAAGGGGCCCTAAGCCCCAAAGACTCTAACAGCAACAGTAACGCCACGAGCCAAGGTTCCTGCTCCGTGATCACGTCCCAGTCTGTCTTGAAAGACACAACCTGTCGAAAGTCCGATACACCACTGCCTCTTCGCGTATGCGTATATATATATATATCTATATATATATATACATATGTACACATACATATACATATACATATACATATACATATACATATACATATACATATACATATACATATATATATATATTTATATATATATAAGTATATATATATATATATACATTTCTATATTTCTATATATATACACAGACATAACGAGCGTAGTACATAACAACTGTACCAAAGAGCATGCTTGGTGCTGTGCCGGAAAAGGAAATTCTTGGCCCCGACAGGAGCTTGACCAGTTAAGCTTGCACAGAGACACAGTAGGGTTTAGGGTTTAGGGTTTCGGGTTTAGGGCTTTAGGGTTTAGGTCTTAGGGATCTCTTCAGCGACCATCACGCAATCAGACCCCCGTGGTACCCGCAGTCAAGTCAAATCTGCTTTGCCCACGCCTGTTCCAGAGACTTCGCGAAAGCCCCCTTGACCGTCCTGGTAGCTCAAGATGGCTTATGCTTTCCGGTGGGCTTTAGGGGTAAGGGTTTACTAAGGGTTCCAAAACGAAGGACAACTACGATGATCAATAAGAAAAGCCGTCACCGACGAAGGCAATTCCAATGGCTTGCGACTTACCCCACGATGGCATTTGGATCGCGAACATATCGATGCCCATGGAGGGCGTAGAAACCGTAAGACAACTAAACCCCACCGTTTGAACAAGCATTACAAACCAAAGCCCTTCAAAGCCATGTACAAATTCAAAAAAGCGCTGCAGCAAAAGGGGAAAGCTTCCCAAACCGTTTACCTTGCAAGCCTACTTGTCCAGCACCCTTAGGACCTAAATGTGAGCCTTTTGGGAATACGCAGGGAATTGTAGTACCACCAAAGACGGTTAAAGGTTACCTACTAGACTAAGTATCAGTATAAGGGCTCTTGTAATGGATTGATCCTACGATTTAAGGGATCCTACAAGGGTTCCTTTCAAGAAACAAAGAAGTTCAAAGGCAACCTACTCTACGAACCCCCAAAAAAGTTGCAGGTTGCCTACTCTACTACTAACCCTAAA
>CAJNJA010015460.1:0-11748 GCA_905231915.1 Symbiodinium necroappetens | reverse complement strand
CCTTCAAAACATCGCTCCCACCGGCGCGTTCGTGCTCTTTCCGGGATATCGAGTTTGAGCCCTTCGATCGTGTCTGTGGCCACCCGAAGACCGAGACCAACAAAAAAACACCAAGCTGCACGAAGAGTGTTGGGCCTGCTTTTTTGGCTACGTGGCTCCTGTAGAAACTCGTCGTAGGCTCCGATGAACTTGAAGAAGTCGTTGAGGCTCGGGAGCCTCAAAAAGAAGTGGAGGATGGTCTTAGCCACATGCTGCAGGCTGGGGCCGAGGAGAGGATGGGGATGACGAGCGTAAGCTGAGAGCGTGGAGAGTGAGAGACAGATCACGAGAGTGCGGCGCTCCGGTCTGCACCACTCTGCTCTGCTCGTACTGCTCCGCTCTCTCAGCCGGCGACTGTCCCAAGCAGAAGGGCGTGTGGCAGTGCTCCTGCTCTCTCTCCCTCTCTCCACGTCTTGTGTATTCAATCGCCACTCTCGGGAACGCAGGACGGTCGTGCTTTCCTGCAGCGCGATCTCGACGATCTGAGCGGCGCAGGCAGCAAAACAAAACAGAATACCTGTCTGTTCGCGTAGTCCTACTGTGGGCTACATCATGTTAAGACTGCCCGTTCCCTAGCTTCGAGGGCTGCAGGAGCCGGTGTGGGCCCTGCCACAGAGGACACCCAAAATGAGGACCAGGTGGAGCCAGTCCTCTTCATGAATGGCCTCGACCGCAATTCGATCCTGCGATCCTCCCCGATCTGCGCCCTGCGCCGGCTGCTCGGTAAGCAGGGGCAGCAGAGTCCGACGTTACCTGTCTAGACTGCATAGACTGCATAGCTAGCCCAACGCGATTCATCGCTCTTGAGCTGAGTTGCAGGGGAAGACCCGCGAGTGGCACCTGCCAAGAGTGGCCAAGAGCGGCCCAATTGGGGCCGTCAGAGGCGCATATCTGTCCTGGTACAGCAAGCACCCTGGCAGCGACATCGCTCCGGCTGTCCTCCGGACGCAGGGATCACTGTAAGAGCGGGGAATTTGCTTCTGCTGCCGTTGCTTGAGGGCAGCTTCCCGACATCCCCTCCCCCGGTCTCTTTGCACAGCCCGGAAATCTCATGTTGCAGTCCGAATGACGAAGTCGACAAGGACGGTTTGCAGCGCTGCTCGCAGAGCGCTGCTCGCAGCCAGCTCACAAGTCGAGGCACCGAGCTCGGCTTTCGGGAACCGCTGCCCCAGCCGGCCACCCGGTTGCTTTCATCGCCAGAAGCCTCAAAAAACCTGCAGCCTCCCGTTATCAAGGACCTCAAAGGACCCTACAAGTACTACCCTGACCGGGTTATAATGGGTTAAGCTGAAGTCTGATTCGATCCGTTGCGCGCTGAGCTGGAGAACATGTATCGGGGTCAAGCCGGGTCGTCAAACCAGGTGTTTCCCGTTCGACGGGAAAGCCCGGAATTATGTACGGACTGTACGGGCAGCAGGGCTTCAATCCCAGAGTCCAAGTCTCTTTCTGCGCTTGCACAGGCATTGGCAACTCCACGCTTCAGTCGTGGCGGAACCAGAGCGTCCCTCGCGCCGCCTCGGACGGCACTCCGTCGAGACATTCTGAGTTGCGGCTGAGCCACGGGCGCTGTACCGAAGGGGCATCTGGGTCATCAGATCCTCGCTTCAGAAAGCTGTGATTGTGCTCTTCGCTTGGCCTGCACTCCGCCTGCCTGACCCAGCAAGGCCACAGGCCCATCGAAGTCCCCAATGGTCTCTTGCGGTTGCGACAGTAGCTCCTGCAACTTTAGAGGAGGAAGCTTCGCAGATGTGTACAAGCGAGCCTTGATGATGCATGCAGGGACGGATGTGTGTACCCAATGCATGTACTTATGTGTGTTTCGTGGCTCAACACCGCGCTTTGGTGCTCTGCCAGGACATCGCCGCTTCTATGAACTTTCAAGCTACTTTTGCTTCAGAGTCGAATGAGTGCTGCGCTACTTTCGGGTAGTTTGCGTGATTCCCGGAGATAATGGTAGCGGAGCAGGTGATGACAATTTCAACGGAAAGCTTCGGCTTTGGGCACATCTGTCCACATGGGAGGCAACGAATCTTGCCATCAAGCTTCTGAGGTGTGGTACGGGAAGCACCGGCAGTCGTCCGGAAGAGTAGTCATGACAAATGAACATTGCTTTGGCGTTGGCGCGAGGCACGCCTTCAGAGTGCGCTTGGCATGATGCAAGGTATCCATCGAGGTCGCCCAAAAAGATGTTGGCGACCAGCTGGACCATCGATTATCACACCATCCTCCGGAGCTATGCTCCGACCAGTTAGTCCCTTCTCTCTCGGCTTCTGGCTTTGTGGCTGTTTTGATCTCCCGCGCTCGTCGTGGTCCTTGGCCTTTGTTTGCAAAGGACTCATTCTCCGTAGGTCCTGACATGCCCTCAGATAAATCTCGGACTTCCTCGAAATGTAGTCATTGCGATGCTCTCTCCCGACCTCCCTTCAAGTAGCGGCTCAGATCTCAGATCTGAAACCTGTCGTCGTCCCAGACTTGAGCTCAGGTGGTTCAACATGTCCTGCACTCCTCGAAAACATGTCTTTTGGCCGTCCCTTGTAGTGCTGCTGCTAACTTTGGTCCGCAAGGGTAAGCTTTCTTCCATGCTGCACCCTGTTCCCAAAGAACGCACAAATCTTCATGTTTCTGAAGGGTGGCGGCGTGGAAAAAAACGCCATTCCAAGTAGGCGGCACATGCCGGCCGCGTGCATTTTCCTTCCCGGTCATCATTTCGTCTGTAGGAGCCGTATCGTACAGGCGCTCAAGATGCCTGGATCACTGGCTCTGTCAAGCTTTGTCGGGCTCCGCCCGGGGGCGGCTGGTGCAGGTAGGCATGGCTCAATGACTGATCGGAGAAGCGTGTGAGGTAGTAGTGTTGAAAGACGGTGCAGAACAACGGCCCTCAAGCCCACCCCTCGGCTTTGAGCAACCTGCGAAGCCGTACTTCGAGCTGAGCAGTGCCTGCGCTCTCCACTTGCACGGTGTTGGGGAGTAGAAGCCTGTTGGTCGGCTCGGGTGCTTGTCATTGAGGTCGTAAGCCCTTGGAAGAGCGTAGAAATCTCTGTCTCACTGCCCCTGCAAAGTAAGACGGCGGAGGAGGCTGCTCGAGAGGGGCAGCTCGGTGGAGGATGAACGCCCAAAAGACCAAGGTTGCACGGAAGGAGGAGCAGGGCAGGTCCGGTGAAACACAGTGGGCAGGGCACTTGAAACCCCACAAGTTCAGAGCTAGCACCCTCTAACACAAGCCAAAGCCACTCCGTCCTGCGACACATCGCAGGGGGTCGCATCCAGCAGCTCAAGATCTTCATCGAAAACGTTCACAGATCACTTCCAAAGTTCAAGACTTTTTACGGCTGTCCGGTAAAAGCAGTACCTGCATGATCATATCGGGTCAAAGGGCTCTTTCGGGCAGTTATTGACGAGTAACGGAGAATAATTACCTAGCATCCTTGTCTTGGCTTCAAGGACCCTTTCGTTGTGTAGGAGGTTTGTAAAGCAAAGCGAGATGCGAGTAGATCTTTCGGGGTACTATCTATGTGTAGATACACACACACAAAAATGCATATATATATATATACATATATATATATACACATATATAATACACATACATACATACATACATACATACATACATACATACCTACATACCTACATACCTACATACCTACATACATACATACATACATACATACATACATACATACATAAATACTTGGATACCAAAGATGCATGCGCTTGCATGCACGGAACAGGTGCATATACACACACACAGACAGACAGACAGACGGGCATGTCCCAGGTCTCCAACTGTACTAGGAGCTGGAACAGCGGCACATTCGAACAGCTACAACAACAGCTCCCCAAAAAAAATATAGAGAGAGAAGGCTGTGTGTTAGTATGTATCTGTGTGTGCATCTTGATATGCATTGGCACATGTGTAAACCTGGCGGAGGATCACCCAAGTGACTTGTCTCGAGGCCATCCGCAGAGCTTCCATGGAGATACAGTGTCTTATTGCAGGCTTATTCTTGCGGCAGGTCTTTTGGGCTCCGTCCTGGAACAAGCCGATGTCACCAACACCAACATCCACTGCCTCCGGGAACGTGGCAATGGGACCCTTGATCCGCGCGCCTGGCCATGGAGGCTCCACGGGAACACGCTGAGACACGCAATCTTTCTTGCTCGCTGGTCATCTTCTAAAACACGGTCCCTCCAATGACGCACAGAAGGGCAAGAGGGCCCTGCCTGAGCAGGGGCAGGCAATCGTGGGGGACCCTTCGGAGACTTCGGAGTTCCGGAGTGTTGCGCTTCGTGCTCCACTCTCCTTCTCTCTCCCCTGGCGCTCTTGGGGCCGTTGCTCGGCTTGGTGTAAGCGCGCCTGTGTTGCGAAACCGCCAGGAGCGCCGCCCCTCCACGGGATTGGCACCACCGCCTCCAGCGCGCGAAGCGCGCCACGCAAAAGGAAAAAAAGCTCTGCAGAGGGGCTGCCTGGCTCGTGAGGAGCGATGCTCACGTGCCTTGAATACAATAGGAACGTGGCGGGGCACATCACAGAAAAAGAAAGCAGCACACGGGGGGAATGCAGGAAGGAAGGCGTTGAGCGGAGTGGCCGCGCGCTCGACAGGGTGATGTTGGCCAGGCTGAGCAAAGGCATCTCGAGCCTCAAAATGCCGGTTGCCGGGCCAGCAGGGCTTGCCGGGCTCCTCCCTAAACCCCGTTTCAAGCTCCGGGCACTGAATTATCCAGACCAATCCCTCGTACTTTCCTGGCAGCTAAAGCTAGGGTGACTCTCGAAGCTGTCGTGTCGTCTAGCTTTGCCTCTCTGCAGCTGCATCAACCTGAGCGGACTTGGAACTTGGAAGGCTCTCGCTTCAGGCAGCCGGCATCAAAAAGGGCACGTCGATTTTTCCACGGATGTCACTGCGTCGGCTCGTTGCACTGCCAGAGAAGCCTCAGGGACGCGCCGCGGCTCTGAGCAGAAGCAAGTCGGAACGGCAGCTGCCTCGAGGAGAGCTCAGAGCGCAAGCGCAGGCCCCCCCAGCCCCTGGCCCTCCCCCCAAAGCGTGGGCCTTCCAAAGGCTTTTCTCCTGAGCCACAGCCGAAGTGAGGGGACTGAGACGGGTGCGCAGAAGACCCAAACTCCCTCGCCCGCCTCGGCTCTTCGCGCTCGTCGCCGTTGCCGGGCTCCAAGGGACAGCGCTCTTCGAAGCTGATGCACCTTGCACTCTGGAATGACCGCGCTGTGGAGCCCAGGTTTCTTGGCCCCCGACCGGTGAGGGCACCCGCGCGCTGGCCCATCCCAGAACCTGACGAAAGCAGGAGCACCTCTCCGTGTCTCCGTCCCACCTTTGGTGCTCCGCCCGCTCTCACTCTCAGCGCGCGGCTCCAGCACCAAGGCTCGGCGCCGGCCGCGCGTCACAGGGGCGACCATGTGGTACTTGTGGGCCTCCCGCGACAAGTCGCACAGAACTTAGCACTGTGGCCGGAGCAAGACTTCTTAAGTCATTAAGCGATTCCGTGATTTGCAGGGTCATCTACGCCGATCTTCCGCAGCTAAAGGCCCTGGAAACATGCCTCAGGGCCACACAGAGACTGTCATGGATGCCGCGGGCATGACACACACAGGGCAAGCGCCGAGCGGCACATGTTGCGGAACAATCAATAGCAGTAGCAGGATAAGGACGATTCAAAAACTGACCAGTCTGACTAGTTGGGGAACAAGACCGTTCTGGTTGAAGTGGGGCTCGGAATCTCAAAAGTCTTCGGCCTGGAAGACGAGGACCTCGAGCAGGCCGAAACTCTGCTCCTGGCGCGCAGCGGAAAAGTCTCAGAGGTCGAAGGCCGGGCCGAAGGATGCCGAAGGCGAGTTCGGCCTTGAGGCTCCCATCGCTTTCCAAGGTGCGCAGCTCGCCGCCCTCGAAGTCTTCCTTGGGCTCCTCCCAATTGACGCAAATGCCTACGAATCTTGCTCCCCACACTCGCCGAGGCACGGCGCAGAGGACGTCCACGGTCACGAGACTGTCCATGTCGTAGTGTCGAGGATCCGGGATGCCCGGTCCAGGGGCCCCCTGTGCAAACGCCCCTATTCAGGCAACGCTCGCAACAACTGACGTCAGGCCAACGAGCCGCGCGCGCGCACCTGATCATGCCACTCCACGACTCTGGCCTAGGTGAAACGAAGCATTGGCCCAGTGGCACCGGGACACGGCCGGACATGGCCTGCAGCCGCTCCGCCTGGGCGGGAGTCAGCCAGTGCTCGCGGAGCCCCACAGACCTGCGCCAAAGTTCTAAATTCTAAAGTACTAAAGGGCCCTCCAAACCCCCAAACCCAAGCGCTTTGTAAGGCAGTTCTCGCCTCGCCATCTCGGCCAAGCGTTCCTGCAAGAGACGTTTCAATTTGACGTCAGGCGGTGCCCACCCCACAGGCCGCAATAACCGGGTGCATGGGGAGGGCACCAGCAGCTCCGGGGCTTCTCGCGCGAAGAAGCCGCCTGTCTGAAGGAAGCTGACCTCTCAACGACGAAAGGAGAAGCACCGCCGCCGCCGCGCTTTGCAGCATGGCGAGTCGCAGAAAGGCGGGCGGCCGCGCCTGCCAGGCCTCGGACTGCGGCGCCGAGCGCACCGCGCGGCCACAGCCCTCCGCGGCTTTCGCTGCGAGGCGCTCCAGGAATCCCAGCGTCGCCAGGGAGAGGAAGCCCGCCGACACCACCTCGTCGGATCGCGACTCTTCGCGACTTCGCGACGTGGAGGTTCCTGGCCTGACTTCTCTGCGCATCGAGCACATCGGGTGCGCCGCCTCGGACCCCTGCAGCAAGCAGCATGCAGAAGTAACCCTTGGCTCTGCCCCGGCCCCGTCCTCCCCTTGCAAGCAGCAAGTCGAACCACCGCTTCGGTGAGATGACATCCAGGAAGGAATCCTTTACACGCGACAGGCCAGGCCAGGCGCAGCTTTTATACATTCTTTCAGACTCTCTCTCTTCGCTCTGGCGCTTCCCTTCCTCTGCGCAGGTCTGGAGATCTCGTGTGAGGAGGAAGATGGAGGTCTCGGTCTCCAGGTTCGCGCTCTCGTCACTCTCAAGATCCTGACGGGGCTCACCTCCCGACTCGCACTCCTTCTCGTAACACTCCGAGAGGCTCCTGGCCTGTAGCTCAACGACTCTGAAGCCGGCAAAGGCTGCGCACAAGGCCTGCCTGGCGCCGCAGGGCGCCTGCGCTGCGCACAGAGCCCAAAGCAATCCAAAGCACGTCTCCCAAAATTCCAAAAAAAAACTTGGCCGCAATCAAAAAGCGGCCGCCGCCTCGAGCAAAATTACCGGCACCTGGCCGAGACAGCCGCTTTGGCAGAGGCGCCTCAGCGGCTCCCAGTCTGGCTGGGCCGGGCCCCGGCCCAAGGCCAGCACCGCCGCGTAGGAGCCGCTTCCGGAGCCGCTTCCGGAGCCGCTTGGGGCGGCCGCTGCTGTCGCTTCTTGCGGCGATCCCTCGCAGCCCTCGCCTTCCAGACCCAAAACGAC
This sequence comes from Symbiodinium necroappetens, assembly GCA_905231915.1. Taxonomy (NCBI): domain Eukaryota; class Dinophyceae; order Suessiales; family Symbiodiniaceae; genus Symbiodinium; species Symbiodinium necroappetens. The sequence goes on along the minus strand of CAJNJA010015460.1, from coordinate 4,219 downwards.
TTGCGGCGTTCCGATGCCGCTGACCGCCAGTCGCAGGCCGAAGTGCCGCTCGGCCAACTCCAGGGCGACAGCCTCCGGCTCCAAAACTTCCACCTGCACCTCAAAAAAGACACTCAACCAGAAAACTAAACTTCCATCTAATTAAAGGGCTCAATTGCCAAGGCCTTACAGGCTTTAAGGCTACGGTGCAAGGCCTGATCATGGCACCTCTGGGACGTGCTGTGCGAGGAAGGTGCAAAGGAGCCCATCTCCCACGCCGTAGCACAGCAGGGGCAGCGGCGTTGGGACCGTGCCGCTCCTGCTCTTCGCACTCTGCGCCGCCGCCAGCGCCGCCAGGCCGGCCGCAGTGACCTCCTCCCAGCGGTGGAGCGCGCTGCCTGACAGGGCTGCGATTCGCGATCGCACTCGCGAAAAGGGCGGCCTTTGTCGGCTGCCTGCGGGGCCGAAGGAGGCGTGCCAACCGCCCTCCGTCGGGCGGAAGCCCTGCCAAGGCCCTCGATGAAGCAAACGCTGCCGGCCCAGCTCCGGCTCCAGCTCAAGCTCGCTATCAGCCGGCGCGGACCTCGCAGGCAGTTTGAAAGGCGACCCGCGGTATCCCAAGAAGAGAGGTTTTCTCTTTTCGACTTAGATTCGCACACGATGATGTCCAGCACCGCTCGGAGGTCTTTGTGGTCGCAATTGGATGCCAGGAGGAGCCGCCCGGTGCCACAACAGGGCCGATAATCCACCACTTCGACACGCGGTGAACACCAGGCCTCCTGACACATCCATGGCCTCAGCGTCGCTGCCACCACCCAGCGCCAGTCGCACTCGGCGCTCTCGGAATCGATCGGATCGGACCCGTCGGCTCCGGACCCAAACTCGGCACTTTTCCGCGTCTGCGCCTGCAGCAACGAAGCCAGCAAGCGCAGCTCTCGGAGCGCTTCGGCGGCCGAGCCCTCGCCATGCTCGAGCCTCGCCTGCCTTGCCAGGAAGAGCAGCGCCAAGGCCCCTCGCTCCACGAGTTCCAAGGCGGAGAGCTGCGCCTGCGCCGGCTGGGCGGAATCTCCGAGGCGCGGAAGCCATGTCCGAAGCTCGCGCAAAGTTCTCGCCCAATCCACCTGCCGGCCCCCTTGCGAGCCGGGCCGCATGCTGCCATCACAAGCCCATCACATCGCAGGCGATGGCGAAGGCCAAGCAGGCAAAGGAGGAGCTCGAGCCCGTAGCTGAAACACAGGCAAGGAAGCATTTCTCATTCTCACACTCGCAGCTCTTGTGGCACGGGCGCGAAGGCCCAAGACGTAGGCCGCCTGGCGGTTCAGGACCTGACGGTGGGACGGTCGCCGGGAGCCTCTTAGGGAGGCCGAGAAGGGCAGCCGGCCGTGTGCGAAGCACCGGTGTCCACGAGGCCCACGATCGGCTCCAGGCATCCCGGCACCGTCATCAGCAAACCCTCACAAAGAGACAGTGACAGAGACACAACCAAAAACCGCGTAACAACAACCAACACCAACACCACCAACACCACCAACACCACCAACACCACCAACACCACCAACAACACCAACACCAACACCAACGCCACCGCCGCCACCACCACCACCACCACCTCCTCTGACACGAGCCCAATGCACCAGCGCACATGTACAGAATGCCATGATGCTACATTGGCTCAAGACTGGACGACTGCTTGTCCGCGCCAAGGAAACTTGATTGGGGAAATAGACTGTTCACTGGTAGGAGTGATCCCAACTGTTTGTTTTGTACACTGGAATTTTGCATGGTAGCGGAGCTTCGGCTCTGGAACCAGGGAAGAGTGAGAAAGCATGGACTTTGGTGTGAGAGGAATTGGTTCCAGTGTATCACGGAGAACTGGAGAAGTGGGAGGATTGGTCTTGGCAGTTGAAGAGGTATGTAGGACCGTACAAACCAATGGCCAAAACTCTGATGGATGAGATTGAGCTGAATGCACAAAAGGTTGTCACTGATGGACTGTGCGAGGCCTATGATGTTCAGTAAGAGTGGATCGCAAAACAATCAGTTGTCAATGTTTGCTAAGCAACTGGCATACATGTTGGCACAGATCACTGATGGAGCTGCGAGAGCGATTGTTAGGAATGAAGACACAGAGAATGGCTTTGAGATTTGGCGTCGATGTACAACCAGTTCTCACTGCCCACGAAAGCTCGTGCCACGAATCTCTTGAATGAGATCATTGCCTTTCGATTGCGACATGACTATCTTGAGAGTGACCTGAGTGACTTTATCATGCTCAAGAATCGACATGAGAAGACGACTGGAGTGCCTTTGGACAATGATTTGCTGATCACGTTGATAATGCAGAAGACTACTGGTCCATTGCAGCAGCACCTGAGATTGAATGTCAGGAACATCTCGACGTTCACTGAAGCTTTGGAGATTGTGAACAGTTATGTGAAGAGCAGACATCTTGTTGTGCCAAGCAGGAAGGACCGATCACCAGACCAGTCATCGAGAGAACCAATCCACTCGTGATTCCATTCGTCATCCATCCACTCGTCACCGTACCAGCCGTACCATTCTGCATCCTGACTCTATTTATCTTGCGTTCCTTCTTTTTTCCTTCTTCCTCAATCAAGGCTGACATTCTTCTTTTTTGTTTAGGGCATTCCTTGCTCCAGTGGTTCGGATCACCACAAATAAAACATCCTTGTCCTTTTCCTTTTCCTTTCATTCCTTTTCCTCCTTTCTTTCCTTTGAAACCTTTACTCTTTCCTTTTCCTTTTCCTTTGTACATTCCTTTGCCTTTGAATCCATATTCTTTGCCTTTGCCCTTGTACAGTCCTTTTCCTTTTCCTTTGTATCCTTTCCTTCCTTTCAGTGCTCCAATATCCTGGAGTGATGGGCACTCTCATTCAGTGGCGAAACAGGGTAGTCCGGAGCAAACCATTCCGGACAACAGTTCGCGCAAGCTCCACTGTCGAACAATATCCACGACTTGTCCGTCAGTCCGGCCTGTGTATGAAACTCGACCAGTCTGTCGTCACAACTCGAAGGATCAGTCTCCGGATCATTCCGGCCAGTTACCGGCGGGACTCCGGCACTCAACGCGCCAATCAACATGCACGCTCCAACAAACAAATTCGTCATCATTCCAGGCTTGGCAGAACGAACAGTCCTGGATGATCTCGGCGCATTCTGATCCTGAGCTTCGACAGTCACTGTCGCAACATTCTGGGACGATTCACTCCTGACGCGATCCTGCGGGACAGTAGCAGTGCCTGCAGTTCCTGACAATGCGCTAGCACTCGGTTGCTCAGCACTCCCCCAATCCTGGGAACCCCAAGACCAGTCATCGGACCAGTGCGTAGCTTGTCGGGAAAAGCACTGGAAGTGCAAGGTCGAAAGATTGTACAGCTTGACTGTGGCGATGGTCATTCGTTGAGTGTGCAATTCTATGTCTGCACTGGGACACCGTTCCCACTGGTGAGTGTTGCCCGACTGTTGTTGCAAGATATTTTTGGACGGTAATGGCGTAATGGCCAAGGGTTACATTACATGGCCTTGATTGATCCGACTGGTAACCCTGTTCCGATTGTGCGTCAAGGAACACTGGTGTACTTGACACGTGTCGGACATGCATGATGGTTCGATTGACCATGTGTTCCAGATTGGAGCCCTGATTGCTGCGGCTCAAGGACGGAAGACCAAGGAAGGCTACAAATGGGACATGTGGGAGATGAATGAACCTGAGTTGAAGTTGATTCGACATTTTCGAATGTGGCGTCATGCAATGCTTGATCCTAGAATCAGACTGGCGAACAAGTCTCCAGTTCCTAGCACTGGTCACTGGTCGAGACTCTCTGGTGAAAGAGTGACGTACAAAACTTACAAGGATGGCTCGACTGTCATGACCTTGTCGAATGCGAAGTCTACTGATCCCAAGCAATGGCGGGGACACGTGGAATTCGGACTGAAGCACAGGCCTCAATTGAGACATGTGCAGATCGAAGACTGCACCACGTCCGTTTGATCCAATGATCGGACGAGACAAGAATGAGGTTGTGAATGAGGATCTTGTCGAATTCCCTAAGTCCAATGACCCGAGTGCTGAGATTGACAGTCGTGACAATGAGCCTGAGGTTCTTGGTCGTCAGGTGAGAGTGAGTAGGAATGTTGAGGAACATGAGCTTGAGAATGTGCTGCGTGCATTGCCCCAGCATGGAAGCAAAATGATGCTTTCGGAGATCACTAGTACAGA
>CAJNJA010015458.1:0-11748 GCA_905231915.1 Symbiodinium necroappetens | reverse complement strand
ACCTGCCCCCCGATAAGGGCGAGCCAGGGTAATGTACGGCCTGATGCATCAAGTCGACTTACTCCACATCATGTAATCTTGCTTGCTTTGGCAAGCTGCTGGGCGTTGACCAGGCGGCAAGCACACCGGAAACAAGCAGGAGGGTTTAGGCGATTAAGGGTTTCTGGGTTTAGCGGTTCAGGGGTGTAGGCTTCAGGGCAAAGCTGAAACCCGAAGACACAATCTTATTCTGCTGAAAGCTAAGCCTGAAATCCCACTTAATGTCCCTGCCCTGCCCTGCCCAAGCGTGCAAAGACCTAACAAGAACAGGCTTGGATGGTGGGCCGCTTTTAACAAGTTGGGAGGGAAAGAAGGTAAAGAAGGGAAAGCCTTCGCTAAACAGGCTTTCACCCAGCACATCGCCACAGTCCGTTTCTCTCGACACACCTACGCGCTATTCCACGCCAAACCCCTAAACACTTAACCCGCTAAGCCCCAAAAGCCCTAAGCCCTAAACCCTAAACCCCTAAACCCCTAAACCCTAAACCCCTAAACCCGAACCCCATAAACACTTAAACCCCTAAAGACCTGCATCCCTAAACCTACGTTAACCTGCCAAAGCCCACCTTTTTGTAGGTTCTTATTATAAACCCCAATATGGGATTTATAGGGACCCTACCAAAAAGTAGGTTTTGGTGGGTTAAGGTAGATAAAGCCGAGGCCCGTCTATCCACGGCATTTCGATTGGCTGCCGCCGCGCGTTCAGGCGGTGCTTCAGCAGAGGCCGGGCCCTTGGGTCGGGATAGGGGTTCATGGGTTTAGGGTTTTGGGTTTAGGGCTTAGGGTTTAGGGCTTTGGGTTTAGGGTTTAGGGCCTTAGGGCTTTATGGGTTTAGGGCCTTAGGGTTTACCTGGGAATCCAAAACCCTACCGTTTTAGGGGTTCTACCCTCTAATTAAGGGGTCATAACCTACTATTTTGTACTGGGCTGGGCCTTGTCGCAAGATACTATCGCCTACGCGCTATTCTGTGGCTGACCCTAGACCCTAAACCTTAAAGGACCCATAAAAACTATACCCCACACCCTTAAAGAACCCATGAAAACCCCTAAACCCCACACGCGTAAAGGACCCATGAAACCCGAAGCCCCAAACCCTAAAAGCCCTAAGCCCTAAACCCATGAAGCCCTAAGCCCTAAACCCATCAAGCCCAAAGGCCCTGAGCCCTAAACCCTACACCCTAGGGCCCTAAACCCATGAAGCCCTAAACCCTACCTGTGACCCCAAATCCTAGGCCGGCGGCGAATGCCTCGAGTTTAGGGCCTTTAGGGTTAGGGTTTGGGGTTTAGGGTTTCAATCGGGCTCGTGGGTAGGGTCTCGAGTTTAGGGTTTAGGGCTTCTGGGTCCTTGAGGATATGGGTGTTACAATACAAAGTTTTAGATAGATTAGGTAGGCTTCTGCGGAGGTTTTAACGCGTTTTTGTTCGGAAGTGCCAATGTTTTTATTTAACCTTGAAGGCCTGAACGAGCACTGACAGTCCCTATACTGGCCTTATCTAACCGTTTAGTAGCCTTCATAGTACAGTAGCCCTAGATCCGAAATGTTTCGTGCGTCGCAGGGACGGCGATCTTGTCCCTTTACAGATTCTGATTTATCCCATTCACAAGTGAGGCCGAGAGTCTTAACCCTAAGTAGCGAAAACGCATACGGCCCGAACCAAAAATTCAATCCCACCCTGAGCCGTATGATATCCAAACCCCCTTGTAGAAACGCTAAAAGGAACCCTATTCTAATCATCAAGACCCCTTGGATCAATTCCTGAACCCTACACCCGACTTAAACTTAAAGGCTCATAGGACATTTTGCAAGTAAGGTTACAAGTAAAGTTACAATTGGGATGGCCTTACCTGTTACCTAGGGCACTTATGACCCCAATATCACCCGATTTACCAAGTCCCTTGAGCCCTTATAAACCCTAAACCCTAAACTCGACACCCTAAACCCTAAACTTCCTAAACCCTAAACCCCAAACCCCAAACCCCAAACCCTAAACCCCAAACCCCAAACCCTAAACCCTAAACTACCGTCCCTACGCCCAGATCCAAGGACCCCCCCCCTTCCCGTTGACATCTCGAGGCTCGGTCCCGCCCAAAGGCCGGCGGCGGCTGCCGATCTTGGAGGCCCACCACACCGAACCCTAAGCCCTAAACCCTAAACCTTAAACCCTAAACCTTAAACCCTAAGCTCTAGACCCTGAACCTTAAACCCTAAGCCCTAAACCCTAAGCCCAAATGGCTACGGCTCAAGATTTCGGCTCGAGGTTTTCTTCAGGTCTTGCTAGGTGCTTCCTCTCTGGGCGACTTCTGGGAACGATTTCTTGGTCTCGTCGTTCTGGAAGGTTGATTTGGACGGTGTGCACGAAGGGGACTTCCTTCTTCTTTGTCTTCCTGTCCTGTGGGATCATCTGTGGCTTGGACGGTGACCAGGCCTCTGACCTCTGGTGTTCGGGCTCCTCCACGGAGGGAGAGTGGACAGTGAGATGAACATGCCGATCGAAGTGCCCAGCCCCACGGAGGTTGTGTCGAATATGGATGCTGAAGAAGAAGAAGAAGGGGGAGAGAAGGAGGTGGTTGAAGACGACCAGCACATGGAGGCGGCTGGGGTGGGTGACATTGAAGGGAGCCCCGTTGCGAGTCCTGGTGGAGGTGGACCTGAGGCGGCTCGGAGAAAGAAAAGAGAGAGAGACAGGACCAAGCGAAATGACAACGAGCTCTCCCTCACCAAAGAAGAGGAAGACGATGAGAGCCCCAGCAAACGACCGCATGAACGAGAGGGAGGGGACCCTCCCCTCACAGGCAGAGAGCTCCGGCAACTCCTCTCTCAACACTTCCAGTCGGTCAAGCACGAGATGCATAATGTCTGGGGCGAGGTCAGGACGAAGGTGGAAATGATTGACCAGCGATCCCTGGAGACCAAGGAGGCCATCACCTCTTTCTCGGGGAGACTTGCTGTGGCGGAAAAGGACAACGTACACCAGCAAACGGAGCTGGCCAAGCACTCCAACCAGATCCAGGGACTTGAAAGTGCCGTTGATGACCTCAAACAACAGATGGCGGAGATCAAGGTGCAGGGCTCGGCCTCCAATGCTCAAGGGCGACAACATCCCCAGGTGAACCAGAGCAGTGACCCATGGGCTCAGTACATCAATCGCCGCGGTGGACCAGGCAAGCCCAAAGGGGAGGGAGCAGATGATGCACTTCAAGGGAAACGACTCCCTTTGGGTGGTGGGGAGCCTGACAGAGAGGGAATGTCGGAAGACGACAAAAGAACGCTAATCATAGGTGGCTGGCTCCAGGACACCAAGAAGGAGATCATCATCAACGAGGCGGGGGAGATCCTTGGACGGGAGGAGCTCAAGCCATACCTTGACGAGACCAAGATCACGGTGTTCGGACCTTCGGGGTTATCAGGTTCCATGAAAGACAGGGGGAGAATTTCTTCCTGGTGAAGGAGAGAATGTGGGCAGTCATAAAGTATGTCAATGCTTTGAAGCACACGTGGAGCAGTGCAGGTGCGCAGGGCAAACCAGCCTGGATCTCCTTCCTCAAGTCCAAGGGCGCTCGCCAACGCTCTGCACATGCCTCTATGATCCGACGACTGGCCATCGATCTTGCAGGAGATGCGAAAGATGCACAGGGCACACCAAAGCAGCCGGAGGCTCTGGTCCAGGAGAGTTACGACGTGGACTGGGGAGCAGGGACCGTGTGGAGGCAAGAGTGGAAGTTGGGAAGCTCAGTGCACAGACAACCAAGAGGGGGAGACATCCGCGTCATGAGTGGAGGCTGGGTCGACGTGACAGCAATCATCAAGGCAACGGGGGCGAGTGCTTCAGAGGTCACCATGGCCCTGGAGCGAGAACTGAACCTGTGACCACAGCCGGAGGGTTTCACCGGCCCCCTTCTTCAAGAGAATGGGGCGACAAAGCCGTGTGCAAAACACGCGCGACTCGCTACTGCATGTTGGAATTTGGGTGGACAGCCTCTGGAAAAAGTAAATAATGCTTGTCCTGAGGGAGACATCCTACTTGTTCAAGAAGTTGCTCGTCGTGAACCAGGGTGGCAAACAGAAGTAGAAGACGAAAGATATGTGTGGACATCCTACCAGGCCCGCGGACAGTGGAGAGGAACCGCCATCGGGATCGCCAGTGACATTTTTGATTCCGTGGTGGCCCGACGCAGTTCCAGCAGAGGATGTGCTTTGGTGGTGCGGCTCAAAGGGATGGGGAGAATTGTCCTATGCTCCGTTCACGCTCCCACTGGAGTTGATGGGGATAGCTATGCTACAGCACTCCGTGATGTTGGGAAGATGCTTGACTCAAAATGGCGACACTTACCATGCATAGTTGGCATCGACGTCAATGAGGAGATCAAATGGCATGTGGATACGGAGCAAGTGTTCGGTGTCCAATGCCACGTGGGGAGTGCGAACTTCCAGGTTGCCTGTGATGTCATGGCACAACATGGCCTCAATCCGATTCCTCCGCGTGCTCTCCAAAGAAATGAACCAACGCATTTTCCTCGTGACAGCACCAGAGCTGGACGACAGATTGATGCGGTGTTCGGCAGACAAGTGAATCTCGAGCCCCTCCAAATCGATGCTGAACGCAGAAAGACGATTGGGACAGATCATGCTTTGTTGTTGAGTCATCTCTCTTTGACCAAACGAGGCAGGCGAATCTGGAGTGCAGACTCTCGACCAAGGTGGACATGCACTGAGCTACCGGGAGACTCTCTCGTTGACTGGGACGACGTTGAACAGCTGGCAAAAAGGTGCACGAAGCCGAGGATCTCCCAAAAGTACGTCGACGATGACCAAACGAGGGAAGCATTTAAGGAGGCGAAAAGAACTGGGGAGACAGCTGATTGGAAGAAAGCTCACAAGCGTCGACGACAAGCGAGAAGGGAGTGGTGCGCTCAGAGGAGAGCTCGGATATTACAAGGAGACTGGCTAGCGTACCGAGAACACAAACGTGACCAGAATCGTAAACCTGGCTGGTGGGGGAGAATGCTGGAGGAGAAAACGTCACAACAGATTACCTCCGAAGTACAGACCCACCTTGAGGAAAAACTCTGTGGACCCACACCAGAGGAATGGGATGAAGAGCTAAAAACGATACTTCGGTCGTTGCCTGACGATGGAGGGTGGCGACCTTTCACCGAGGAGGAAATCAACCTGGTCCTGGGGGAGATGAAGGCCAACACTTCTGTGGGAATTGATGCAGTTGGGGTCGACTTGCTGAAGAAGATCATGCAACATGAAGTGCTGTCAACCGAGCTCGTCGACCTCATCAATGTGACGCTGCACTCCACCTTTTGCTTGGAAAAGTGGGACACAAGCCTGCTTGCACTACTTGCGAAAATCGATACCCCGATGTCTGCCAAAGACCTTCGACCGATTAGCATGAGCTCGTGTGTCCAAAAGTGCCTCAACAAGCTGGCGATGGGGAGAGTTTTTCCACACCTTCGGCGGCCCAGTTTGGCATCATGTTGTGGACCGGGGAGACAGGCCTCTGATGTCATCGGGGCGTTCACGAGGGTGAGGGACGTCGTGAGGGAGTGGAAATTACCACTCGTGTGCGCCAAGTTAGATGTGCGTGGAGCCTTCGACCGTGTCCACCGCCGAGCTGCAGCAAAACTGATGCGCGACAGAACAGCCAACCACAAGCTCAACACAGAAGTCCGCTGGTTGGTTCGTCAGTTGGGGACGAACAAGCTTCGGGGCTGTGTTCCAGGGGGAGATCTTATAGACGTGGAATGTACCCAAGGAATAAAGCAAGGAGCTCCAGAATCAGCTGAGCTTTTCGGGCTCATCATGGGGGAGCAAATCGACAAAGTCCTTGAGGACTACCGTTGGAAGCAGCTCCCAATGCCATGGGGCGACGTGCCACTATGCCTATTGTTCTACCAGGACGATGTGTTTGTCTGGGATGAAGATGTAAATCATCTCCAAGGGCGCATCTCGATGCTTGCTGCCGCACTCAAGGAGATCGGACTTGAATTGGCGGAGGACAAGACACAGATCATAGCCTCGCCAGCATATCGAGGACCTCGTCAGCTTCGTGTCGGTGAACAAACCGTAACGGTGCAGCCACAGGATGTGACCATCCGCGTCGTAGGGGTGAATTTCTCCTTCTACGACAAGCCGACCCAACAAGCCAAAGACCTCGTAGCACGAACCAAGGCGGCTATAGCAAAGCATGACTGCCTCCTGAAAGAACAAGGACCGTGGCAGGAGAAAGCCAAACTCCTGCAAACATTGGTCTTTGGGACGATGTCGTGGTGCGCGGGGGCGGTACATTGGTCTCAGGAGGACTTGGCCACAGCGAACACCATCCAGTGCACGGCCTTGCGGAGGGCTTTCCTCCTCAAACGGCGACCTCAGGAAGGGTGGACAGAATGGAATAAGAGAACCGGCAGGCAGGTACGTGCCTGGCTACATACGCAAGGGATGCTCCGTTGGTCCACATTGATACTTCAGCTCCAGTTTGGTCTCTATGGTCACTGGGGGAGACAGATGGAGGGGTCTGATGAAGAAGGGAGGAAAGTACCTGGGAACCCGCTTCGACTCATTAAGTGGCGTAATCTTGCATGGTGGAGGCATCAGCAAAGCCTCTCTACGGACCTAGGTCTGCGGCATCCTGGTCGGTTCTACCCCGACAACACAGAGAGAAGGTTTGCCGAAACTTTGGGAGCTGCTTGGGACGAGTTGACATGGGACAGAGTAATGTGGCGCAGCAAAACCACGGAGTGGGTTTGCCTGCTTTGATGTCAAATGGGCAAGGGGGAGACAAACCTCAATTAGGTGGTAATGCCAGATGCAAAATGTGGGAGGCGATCAATGACGCTTTGTTGTCGGAGCTGAGATTCCTAGCTTCCTCTTTGTTGCACCTGGTTGAGACATGCATGTAGCACCGACATGTTGCATGCCAAGAATGTGTGATTGACTCTTGAGGGACATCGTGATTCTTCAGCTATGAGTGACCCAAAGTGCGAACATAACGCGATTGACATCGTGACCTTACCAGCCGTGTGTGACCCAAAGCTTGTCCCACTGTCTGGGAGGTGATCCAGGCGACTTTGATATGACAAGTTTGCGATACTTACCAATCTATGTGCACGTTGCGAGTTTTCAGACTTGATGAGTTTCAGACTTGACGTGTGGACGTGATGAACCGTCGGGAAATTGCCAAGTCCACCATACCCTGTTGGAGGGCACGGTGAGGGGAGAGTTTGCTGTGCTGACCAAGAGTGAAGCAGTGGAATGCATGCACGTGACCGAAGCCCTCGTGCTCAAGGTACGACAACCCTCGACCTCTTTTGCGGCATGGCGTGGAGCGCCCTGCTTTGCCTGGCACTTTGGTGCATTGGTAGTTATGGAGGAAAAGGTGGTGAAGAAGACGGAGGATCGAAGAGTGGATCCAGGTCTGAAAGGAGCTGGCCGAGCGAGGATGACACTCCGGAGGACAACCCGGCCGCGGACCCTTCACCGCATCTAGGGCGACTACTCTGGGCGCCTGACAACCAATGGAGGGAGGACGCCTCCTCTTCAGTACTCTCAGACCTGGGGAGAGCACTTGAGACCTTTGGTGTCCCTCTCTTGGTGGAAGGAGGAGGAGCAGACCTCGCTGCTCTACTCTACGATGGCCGAGCACTCCGCGGACAGAGAAGAGAACGACGAGAACAAGGTGCTTCAGCTGCTGCGGGGGAAGCTCACTCGTATTATCCCCGGAGAACCACCCGCCTCGGTCGACAAGGTGAATGGGATGATTGGGAAATCGACAGTCGGCCACAAGGGAGACAACCTACCTGGAGCCGCCTATCCGTACAAGACGTCCGCATTACACCTCCCGATGACCTTGGACCTGCTGCAGTTCCTGATGATCAAGCCCGTCGAGAAGACCGCCGACTACCACACGACCGTACCACACATCCGGATGATCCTGGACCTACTGCTGTTCGTGACGATCAAGCCCATCGTGAAGACCGCCGACTACCGCGACAAGAAGCCCCACAAGCTGATGGCCATGATCCAGAACATGAAGCAGGACATCCTCATACCGATTGCCGACCACCACCGAGAGGACATGGTGCAGATCAAGGTGGAGCACGACATGCTCGTGAAGAACGCTGTGAACTTGAAGTCCCCATGGACCCTGCTCAAGGAGGTGGAGGCGAATATGAAGCTCGTGTCCATGAGGAACAAGGAGAGGAGCCAGTGGAGGAGACGAACAACCACGTCGAGGACAACAACCACGTCGAGGACGATGTCATCACGGGGATCATGGGAGACCTCGCTGGGGTGGAGATTGAGGGAGAATGGGTGTCCGTTAATCAGCTCTTGGAGGAGTTCGCTCGTGCGGGGAACATGCCGTGGATCCCCATCGCAGAGCTCCTTCGCCAGGCGGAGGCTCAATTCCGTGCCATACGTGAAGAGCAACGAGCACTCCTATCCTCGGCCACCACTGGGAAAGTTAGACGTTGGGGAGAATGGAGACCTGGCATGGACCGTTGGCACAACCAGGACGGCACCAAGAAGACCAACACACCTGGCTCCTCCAGCTCCACTCCTGCAGCAACCCCGGCACAAGGAAGCGAGGAAGTGATGTGGATTGGTCAAGGAGCTGGCCAAACAGCTGGATCCTCATCCTCAGGGAGTACTTCTTCGCAAGCGGTGGGCTTCTACAAAGGTGGAGTTTGGTATAACAGAGAACGAACAGAGGAGGAAAAACGATGGCTAGCCGGTGGACAGGGAGCTCGTCGGCAAGAGAAGCGGCGAGCAAGGATGCAGGCATGGGTGGATGGTCAGTGGTTGCCTTCGTGGTTGGAGCAATACAAACGTGAAAGGGCGGCGAGGGAGAGGACAATTGAACCGGGTGACAGCCATGGCGATGGCCCGGGTGATGAAGCAGATGATGAAGATGGGACGAAAGAGCCGAAAGAGCAGAAAGAGCCGGACCACACATACCTGCTTCAACACCCATGTCCAAGGGGTGACTTGGAGGCTCACCAACTTGACACCCGCGAGATTGTGATGGGGGAGACCGTGGTGGATGAGACCTCCCTCATGGAACAGCCCGGCATCCATGGGGGAGAAATGGCGGACATGATCAACGCAGGCGTTCCTCGTGGACATGCTCGCCGCTTTGAACAGCTTATGCGTCGGTACCGCTTTTACGTTACGATGGACCTAGGACCAGAAGCTCGTTGGGCACTTGGACGGTGGTTGACAGTGAACCAATGGGCAGCAGGAGCACAGGATTGCCTTGAGGATGTGGTCAGAAGCCGAATCCAGGACACGAGGCAGTTCCCTGTCCAACGTGCCCCTCAAGAAGGAGAGCTCCGGGAAGAACTGGTCAGATGGACGGGCGAACTTACGGAGCTCCTTGCGGATGTGGGTGTGGCTGCAGCCCTGTTGGCCAACCCGGGGGTGCTCCAGACGTTACCCGAGCCAGCGTCTGCAGCTGACTTCCCGGAGCTGGCTACCACAACACGAACCACACGTACCACAAGCCGCAGCCGGAGCAGAGAGCGACGAGAAGAAGGGAGAACAAACCGAGACACCCAAGGAACAGGAGAGGGTGACATGCACAGCCTGCTGACACTACCTGGGATGGGGCAACATGAAGAGGGCGATGAAACAACGTTCATGGAGTATGGTGGATATGGCGGAGGGGCGGATGATGTCAGCCGTGGTCCTCCAGCAGCTGAGGAAGGAGGCACTGGCACTGGGAACAACGAGGACGAAGTGAATGGTGATCGTCCTTTTCCTGCTGGTGATCCTCCTGGACTACTTGGACCTGTTGGGGCGGAAGAACTTGACACAGACATGGGTCGAATGGGGGATATGTTGACTGAGGAGGTGGAGTTTGGTGACAGGGCAATGCTTGTCCACCAGGCCGTTAGAGGGGCGATGCATGACCTGGCCCCTGGGTCTGCAAGAGAGGTGATCCGGAGGATGATGCTCCGACAGGACTACTTGGTGAACCTGCAGTTCTGGCTGCACAGAGCTCTGGCCCAGGCGCTGAGGACATGCCCACCTGGTGATGGCCCGATAAGCTGGCCTGCTGCGAGGGACGCCGAGGATGGGATCTGGCGCCGAATCATGGGCCTTGAAGACCAGGACCCTATGATAAGAGAGCTCCGTGCAGCAGTTGAAGCTCGGCTACGACGTTGAAGACCAGGACCCTATGATAAGAGAGCTCCGTGCAGCAGTTGAAGCTCGGCTACGACGTCGGGAGGACCACCTTCGAGCCGTTGAGGAAGCACTCTCCAGGGAGCACCCTGGACGCCCTGGAGCGTACGGTGCTCCTCCGCTACCAGCAGTTGCCCCTACTGTGCGACTTGGGCCCAACACACATCGGGGTCGAGACGGTGGTCGGCCTGGCTCGTCCACGGACGTAGGACCCTCGTGTGTGACGGCGGAGAACTCCGACTTGGAGCCTAACTTCGCACCTGGGATGGTCAGCATGGTGACACCTCCCGCGGTCCATGAGGAGCAGAACATGGTGGCACCAAACCTGGCTGAGGAGAACATCGTGGCTGAAGTGAACATGGCGGCGCCCGAGATGGCCACTGGCGAGGAGGGTGAGTTTGTGTTTGAGGATGCTGATAGTGACATGGATGGCGAAGATGGAGAGGCTGGGGATGAAGCTGTATCCAGCCTTGGGGGTGATCGCCCTGGTGATGGAAGCGAGCACGGGGGAGCACATCCTCTGCGACCTGCTCCTGTTGACCCTCGAGCCCCTCATCATGCTGGTCACCGGTCTCTACGAGAATCTGGGGAGACGTTGACGGAGCGTGGTGCCAACACTGCTTCTCTGCCTGCTCGTCCCAGCTTGGCGCCTCACTTGCGACCATGGAGACCCCGAGCTACTAGAGACGCTCGTCGCCGAGTACTTGAAGAGCTTCTCCGTCGTCGTGTTCTTCCTGCACCCCATAATGAGGATGAGGAAGACCTGGGTGGAGGTGTGGGCACCCTGGACATCCATCGTCGTCGAGCTGGTGACAGTGTGGACCGTCGACATACTGACCGTCGCCGTGCAGGGGGTGACAGTGAGGAGGAACCAGATGCTGAAGGTGACAGTGTGGGCTGACACCCAGACGTGCTACTACCTGTTTCTGCCTTTTGTCCTCCCTCGGTCACTACTACATGCTTCACCTCGGCAATGACTACACGTTCAAGCTCTGTGTAGTGTTTCACGTTTGTAGGTGTAACCCCTCTGGGGGAGGAGCTTCGGAAAAGGGGCGCCCATTACACTTTTTTTAAAAAAAAACCTAAGCCCTTAACCCTAGGCCCTAAACCCTAAGCCCTAGATCCTAAACCTTAAACCCTACACGCTGGTTTAGGGGTTTAGGCGTCTAGAGTTTAGGGGTTAATGGTGTTCGGGGTTCAGGGGTTGAGGGCTTATGGAGCCTAGTCCCTAAACACCCAGGAGCCCAAGGCATAAAAGTGGTGGTGGTTGCAATAGTAGTAGTAGTAGTAGTGGTGGTGGTTGCAATAGTAGCAGTAGTAGTAGTAGTAGTAGTAGCAGTAGTAGTAGCAGTAGTAGCAGTAGTAGCAGTAGTAGTAGTAGTAGTAGTAGCAGCAGCAGCAACAGCAGCAGTAGTAGTAGTAGTAGCAGCAGTAGTAGTAGTATCGACTATTTGCAGCCGCAAAGGCATCAGCTGGATGTGCTTTTGCCCTCAGTCTCGCTGCCGGTGCTGTGCGTGTG